>CANXYC013251900.1:0-22993 GCA_948193065.1 Aleurites moluccanus
TTATCATCCCCAATAACCAACTACGGAGCTCTAGAGTATACTCCCAATACAAACTGTACCATAATACCATATAATGAATATACATAAACATATTTCAAAAATAATTACAATGGAGGCTTCTTGGAAGAATAAGTCAAGAAGCTTGATCTTCTCTACTAGCTGCCTCACGAGCTACACTATCACCTGAAATCCACAGAAGAGGAGTGAGCCTTCAACTCAGTAAGATATGAACATGCAATATGAAAGAAATATACATATATATATATATTAATCCAAAGGAAATATCAATTCCAAGAACATGGGTAAGAATCATTATGTGGTTAGGCTTACAAGAACAGAAGTGCTCACAATCGAATAGCACTATCAAGTAACATGGTAGAACTACAGAGTGCATAAGTAGCCATGCTACTTATAACAACAGAGCACATCGGTAGTCCTTGCTACCTTATTGCAAATGCATGCTTAGCCAGGCATATGCCTAGAGCTCATGGTCCCCTCTAGGTGAAACACTGGTAAAAACCCTACCAGCTAGGTTCCCAAAGTGCACGATGGACCAATGAATTTACTCTCATTGGGAAGAGTGTTCTATCCATAGGGTCATATGATTTCATCTCACAAAAAACATATTGGTCACAAGACCATCAACATATATCATAATTTTAATCAAGTTTATCAAGTAGGAATCATGTGAACTTGATCCAAGAAGGTTAACCAAGTCACTCACATTATATATATATATACATGGTAATCTCATGAATAAATGGTAAATTTCAATTTTAGGATATCATAAAATCTTCATTTAATAATTCGATAATACAATGTCAAGTATATGGAAATTTTATGGGTGAATGATAATAATATTCGGTCATACCAATTTAAAGAAGCAATAAACAAATGCAACGTTCATACTTACCTCTACAAAATTTTTCCTTGAATTTCCTTTAACAATTAGTTCAACACTTATCTCCTCAATTTCTTTGATTTTCTCCTCCTAAGAAATTTCCCTAAATATTCAAAATTAGGGTTTTTCTTAATCAATAATACTCATTATGATTTCTTAACATTTAACCATCTTAGAATTTTTATTTCTAATTCCCAACATCAATTTAATTCAACTCTTAAAGAAAAATCTGAATTTAGTTTGAATTTACTGTTCATGTTACTGTTCATGATAGTTCATAAATTCTGATTCCTCCAACATTATTTACAATGTATATCCTTAAAATGCTTGTAATAAATTTCTTATACCATTAATTAACTATTCTAGCCACCAGGATTTAATAATCTAACAAGAAAATGATATTTGAAGAAAATTTACCTTATTTCTTCAAAAACTGATTTCCTGAGATATTTGCTTGAAACTGATGATTTCTGCCTTAAAATATGGTAATCTAAGGATTTGATGCATTAATTTTGAGTATTAATGCATTAAAGAATAAATGGAACTATTCTAAAAAGAACTGAAAAAGAACGAGGAGAAGAAGAAAGAAAATTGTGCAGAAAATCACTACTGGGCACTTAGTTAAATAGGCCATTGCCCTAAAATCTCGCTCGCTAGCTCGCCTCGCCAACCTGCCTCGGCAATGCTACCTTGCATAAGCCAGCTCACACTTCCTAGCTCGCACTTTCCACTTCGCATATGCCACCTCGACAATGCCTCTTCGCATGATGCCACCTCGCCTAATCCTTTTCTCCAAACTCTGCTCGCTTGTCTCCCTCTTCGCATAATGCCTCTTCGCATAATGCCACCTCGCCTAATCCTTTTCTCCAAACTCTGCTCGCTTGTCTCCCTCTTCGCATAATGCCTCTTCGCATAATGCCACCTCGCCTTTTTCCTCTTCGCCAAGCTCTGCTCGCGAACTGCCACTTCATACATTCCCTCTTCGCCAAACTCTGCTCACGAATTGCCACTTCGCACATTCCCTCTTCACCAAACTCTGCTCGCGAATTGCCACTTCGCACATTCCCTCTTCTCTAAACTCCTCTTCGCCAATTGCCACCTCAGCAATCTCACTTTGCCTCTATGCTAGCTCGTATTGCCGGCTCGCAAATGCCACCTCGCACTTTGCCGGCTTGCAATTACCAGATCCTGCTGAACTGAAACTCTTCCTAGACAATTTATACTTAATCAGCTTGCAAATGAGCTACAAACATTCAAACTTTCTGATTCTTTTTGCCACTTAAAATAGACATGCAGGGGCTCAACATATCCAAAATTCAAATCACAAAGGCAACTACACAGACCATGGTGACTCTCTAAATTAAACCCTAACTTACTGCCCAAAATCCATCCGAACTGACCTAAGAAATTCCACTCTCCACTGAGTTATACTTATCCAAATCTCCTGAAATTTTACAGATAACAACATAAAACACAGAAAACATTTCTCATGTTTACACCTTTAGCTAAAAATGCATCATTCATTCCCAGAAAATTCAAACATACACAGATTTCCTGCAAAAATACTAAACCAGACAAGTCCTGCTCAATGAGGCATAACTCCTCACACACACAAAATTTTATCAAACCATTTAACAAAATTGATGATGAGACATATATCCACAACTTTTATGTTTTACACTTTATCAAATTATTTCTTTAAGATTATACAATCAGCCTCACAAAATCCTACAACCAGAAATTTATGGATTTCTCAAACATTCATATTTTAAATTAATTAAATTCTTCAAGCATACAATTAACCAAAATAACAAAAAATTACATATATTACAAATCTCCACCTTCTCATCATTGGTTAGTTTCACGCATTCATCTTTGAAAACTTCAATTTTATCAAACCATTCTTTTTTTCAAGAAGATATGGAAAGGGCAAGCTGAATCCATCATCCACTCATCACATAATGGATCCTTTGCTTTTTTCTTTTCATCAACCGCATCAACAATAAGCACATCAGTCTCGAAAATACCATCATCTCCAGTTGCAAAATTTTTAGAATCTTTCTCTTCAACTATAATATTTATAGATTCGCCATGACTTTTCTTGAATTGATTGAATTTTGTAAGATCTTCTTTCATCTTTCTACAATTGTACTGGATGTGCCCTTTTTTATGACAGTAATAATATTCTTTATCAGAATAATCTACTCGTGGTCTTTAACTTAAACTTGATCTACTTTTTTTTTTTTTCATATTTTCTCCTTGAATTATTTCTACCACAACTAGAACTCACCATTTTTATCTTTTTATAATTGTACTGGATATGCCCTTTTTTATGACAGTAATAATATTCTTTATCAGAATAGTCTACTTATGGTCTTGAACTTGAACTTGATCAACTATTTTCTTCATATTTTCTTTTTGAATTACTTCTACCATGACTATAACTCACCACAAAAGCTCCACCTTCATTGTTGCTTATTGGCACCTTCAATTTATCATGCTCCAAAATTGCAACAGTAAATTCTTCCACTGTCACTAACTTCTTTTTAACTGTTATTGCAATTACTAAACTTTCATAAGACGACGGGAGAGAGGCCAAAAGGATTATTGACTCATCTTCAATCTTTACACCTAGACTAGCCAACTGAGTAATTATTCTTTTAAATGTATTAAGATGGTCTCGAATATCATCATTTTCATCCATCTTCTATCCATATAATTCTTTCTTCAAATATAGTTGATTGATGTGCGACTTCAACATATTGAACTCTTTTAATTTCTTCCACAAGCTAGTTGGTAAAGTTTCATTCAATATATCATACTTCATATTAAAGGGCTAAGGCATACTTCATATTAAAGGGCTAAGGCCAATCGAATTGTACTTATAGCCCTTTGTTGTAAATCCTCCCATTCTTCGTCTTCTAATGTCAACGGTTGCTTCTATTTCAAAGCTTTAATTAATCCTTGTTGTATAAAGATATCCTTCACAATACTCTGCCACAAACTAAATTAATTTTCCCATCAAATAGCTCCAATTCAAACTGTAATATCCTTTATTTATATTACATGTGTTTTGAGTTGTATTTGTAGTTAATTTTCATTTTTTGTATAAATTTGAATTGTTTGTGATATTTGTAATTGATTTTAATTATGTTCTGTTTTGATTTATGTTACCACTATCAGTTTAGAGTATTTAGATGCTCTATAACTTTTGAAATTAAATTTGGAATTTAATTTTGGTTTAAGTTGGTGTGGAAAGAAGAAAAGTTTTAAGGATTTTGATATTTGAAAGTGAGCAGAATATTGCAGCTCTATTTTCATAGTAAGTGAGCAGAATATTGTAGCTCTATTTTCATAGTTTTAAAGAAGGAATTTGGAAAAATTTTCAAAAATAAAGTTGTAGAGTTATGTCTCATCTATATGCTTTTAAGTCAGTTTTGTAAAATCTTACGTGTGTGAGAAGATATTTCACCTTGATCAGGACTAGTTTAGGTTACTACTTTTATAGGTAGTATGAGATTGTCCAATTAATTTGAGAATCTTAGAGGCTGAATTGGAAATAGTATAAAACATGAAAGTGTTTATTTATATATTATCTAGGTTCATATAAATTAGTTTTTCAATTGGATATACACGTTTGGAGATATAGTCATGGAAACAAAGTCTGCCCGGATGGCACTTATAAAGAGACAGATTTAATTTTGAAAATTCACCATAAATTATGTAGTGCATATTTTGAACTGAATTTTGAATATATTGTAATCTTATGTGTCTATTTAAGCAAAAAAAATAAGAAAGAATTAAAGTGATTGTATATCTGTAATCCAAGATAGAGTTGGTTTAACCTGTGCTGCCGAAGTGAATTTTTCAGTATGAATAGTAACATGAACAGTAACATAAAATCTATAAATAGGTTGCGTCTGATTTTTTTGCCCGAAAAATTTTGTTTTCTCTTTTTTTCTTCTTCATTTCCTCACCATAAAACCTTAAAATACTCTACTTGTTCTTCTAAGGTATTAATACCAAAATTAATATTTTATTTTGGAGAGGAAACACTTCAAATTATCATTAAATCTTCCATAAACACTTGATTTCTTCAAGAATCACTCTTATAAATGGAATAAAATAATTTGTCTAGAACTTTTTTTTTTTTGGTTATGAATTGAGGTTATAGGTTGTTAGATAAGTTGATTATGGATTATGAGAAGTAAGTATATACAACTATGGCAAATGGATGAATAGTATGGTGAATAATACCCATTTATCTAAATCTTTCTTTTCCTTTTAGTAATGGATAAATTAAAATTAAGAATGATCTCTATAGACATGAGAAAGTCTATAATTATAAGGAATTGATATGGATGATGTTGGGTAAAAAAAACCCTAATTTGTGTTTTGTTGAAATTATATTTAGGCTTAAATGTTATTTGAGTTTTGTATTGATTGGAGTTAGACTAAGAGTCTTTAAGCTTTGGTTGGATTGTTTTCCCCTTTGGAGGTGAGTTATGAATATATATTATATGATAAGCTTGATTTTTTGAAAGAGTTTATCTAATTATATATGTGTATATATAGTCATTGTTCCTTCACCTATAAATATGCTTCTAAGTACATTTATATATGTACATTCTATTATGAATTTATTTTTGTAAATAAATATTCTGGATATTTATTTTGCTTAATTGTGATATATTTTGATGAGTTTGATAATTAATTCTTGAATCAAACTCTATATTGAACTTATAGTTTCATTTCCTCTAAAATATATATGAATTTTGTTTATTCTGTTAAAAGACCAATTGAGGTCTACTTGTTATTATTATAACCTTTATTCTAAACCAAAATCTGTATAAATATCACCTATGAGAAATAAATCAAGGGACTGTATGCACCAGTGACTCAACTGATAGAGTCTAATTTGTCAGTGTCCTTCCTAGAGAGGACAAAGAATCTCTAGGCATGTGTTTGTGTGAGCACATGTATTCTATATGGAGATCGTAACACTCCTATTCTGTATGGAGATCATAAGACTTATGTTATGTTATTTTGTTATTTTGTCATTTACTTACTTTGTATATGATATGCTATGCCATTCATTGTAAGAATATTTTAAATTGTGATTTTTGTTTCCTCTATAAACTGAACTTTGATATATTCTTATAAATTATATATAAACCATACTGAACATCTTTTGTTATATCTATATATAAACATTGATTATGAAATTCGATTCTGATTTTCGAACCTCAAGTATGACATGTTCATAATTCACTGAGTTGAATGCTCATTCTCCTTCTGTTATGATTTTCAGGTGTTAGGTTCAGTGGCCCAGAGGCAAGGGACCGAGCTTCTTAATTTGTCTTCCTCAAAGAAGCTTGTCCAAGTATAAACTTTAATATTTTGAGTTGTAATTATTATTTTGGAATATTGTAATACTCCTAGAGCTCCATACTATTTTGAATAGTATGTAATGATATGTTTTTAGTGATATTCTTTTGGGTCACTAGTTATTCCTATTGGATAGGGGTTATTAGACTACCTTTAATCCATTGGGAACAAGTTGACTATATTTTTGGATATTAATATCACAGATTTGTTATGATAATTATATGATGAGTCTGTTTATACATTGTGTTTGATTTTAGACTAATATATGTTTGTCACAGGCTCTATTTAGGGGTTCTACGGGTTTTTGGTGGTCTTAAGCCTACCCATACCCTAGGACCGTCACATCTATAGTTTTGAAGTGTGACACAAATTTTAATCCATCATTTCTATAATTTTTGACATTTCGGCTCTGATATCACTTGTTATGAAAAATACCCCACTCAACAAATAGTATAATGAATGGAAAACCAAAGTCTAACGTGGTTTGATGTAAGCCTACTCCATAAAATAAATTTATTATTAAAAAATAATTAATACAACCACTAATAATTACAAAGGCACTATATCCATGCACTTTGTATTTCACCATAACAAGCTTCTCTAAATCTCTACAACAATCAATAATTAATTAACCTTACCATCCTATATATAAGCTTCCAAAATAAATTCAAATTCTAATTGGATGTTACTTTATTTATCTAAATCCAAGTTCAATTTGGATGCTAAATTAAATACTTTTTCATCAATTAAACAAATCCATTTCCTATTAGGAATTTTAGACAAAATCCTAACGTAAATTCTGTATATAATAACAATAGATTTTGTATTTTCTAAGAAATTCATATTTTTGATTTAATAGTAAAGGTTAAAAAATCTAAAATATTTGGATCAAATAAAGAAAGTGAAAAATTTAGATAATAATTAAAATAAACTGGACTATTGGCTAAATTTGACTCAATCATAGCTAATAAAGAATTTGAAAAAGTTAAGTGTCTTGCATCACTTAAGGACATAAATACATGGATGTCTAAACCAAATCTAAATAAAAATTTAATAGCAACTTGTACCATACCAATATAAAAAAATATATATTTTTGTTTATGTTTTAAAATAGCTTGAAGAAAAAATAGTTGAATATTTTCTTGTGATTGATTTAAAGAAATAATTTGCTCAGTTTGTTTAATTGAATAATCAGTAGTAAAATTAAAAGAACCAATTTTATAAATAATACTGATATTTTGTTTAGGAATTGACTAATTATGTAAATCATTTTCTATTTTAGCTATATTCACTTCTTGATTGTTTATTTCTTTTTCAAGTTCTAAATTAAAATTATTAGTATTAATAGATTTATTTTCAATTAAAATTTAGAATAATTTACTCATTGTGTTTATCAAAGTTCTTTTTCTTTCTTCTATTTAATTACCGAGACCACCTAGCGAGACCACCTATCTTTTGGCTGACTAATGCTTTTCCTGACTGACCAACGCTAATCTAAATAGACCCAAAGTGTAATATCCAGTATTTCAAATGTTAGAATAGATATATAGATATGTGCTTGTTTGTTTGTCTGATAAATGTTAGCATGTGTATGTTTATATGTGCATGGTAGATGATCTAGAATGCTACATTGAGTATATATTACTTCTAGAATGATTATGTGTTGAGATATGATGAGTTGTGATTGATTCTGAGGTGTTAAACATGTATATGTATTAGTTAATTAAGTTTGGATAAGTTAGAATGGAGAAAACATGAGAAATTCTCATCAGCAAGCCTTTCACAGGCATGAAGTGTTCTTCATGAGCGTGATAAAAGCTTTTGTGTAAATTTATCAATTCTTCAGATCTGTCTTCATGAGCGTGAAATGTCCCTTCACGGCCGTGAAAAAAATATTTCAAACCCAACGTGAGCAGTGGCTTTCACGGCCGTGAACCCTATTCACGGGCATGAAGACACAGGTCTATAAATAGCCGACTCTTTTTTTTTCATTTTCAGACTTTATTTATTTCATTTCCTTCTCTTTCTTTCTCCATAAATACACTTCAACCACCCATATATTCATTAAATACTCTTCTCAAACACTTATTTCATCACCATTAACACAAGAATCAAGAATCAACCTCTAAGAACATCAAGGTTTCATATTTCTCAAAGGTTCTCCATTTCTAGGGTTTAAGGTATTTACTCCAAACTCAATTTTAAGTCAAGATAAGTTAATATATGGTTAGAATAGATGAATATGAGTTAAGTATTGATATTTAAAAGCATCATTTATATTTATTAGGGATTATAAGTAAGATACGTATGGATTTAGGATTTTGGGTGAATAGTAGCTATTCATCCCAATCTTCCATATTTTTTTTAATAAGTGAATAAATTGATGTTAGAAAACATATTAGGATTCTAAAGATGATTAGAATCATAAGAATTTATCTTGTATGAGTATGTTTGGGCATAAATCCTAATTGTGAGTATTTGGGAATTTCTCATAGGAGAGGAAAACTCAAGACAATAGAGAAGATTATTGAATGTACAAGTATTTGAGGGAAATACAAGGATAAATTGCTTTGAGGTAAGTATGAACATTGTATATGCATATTGTTTCCTTGAAATTGATTATACAATCCTTCCTAATATACATATATATGATTCTCATATTTCGAAATATTGTATTGTGAACCTATTAAATGAATTTCCCATGATGTTCTCAAACAAATGATAATTTGTTCCATATAAATACCTTATATGTTGTAAATAATTTGGTCATTCTTCCTTGGACCAAGCTCATGTAAAACCTATTTGCTATCTTGAATGATTCATGATTATATGTTGATGGTCTTATGACCAATATGATTCTTTGTGAAATCCATGCTATATGACCTATGATATGTATATGT
Organism: Aleurites moluccanus; assembly: GCA_948193065.1. Taxonomy (NCBI): domain Eukaryota; kingdom Viridiplantae; phylum Streptophyta; class Magnoliopsida; order Malpighiales; family Euphorbiaceae; genus Aleurites; species Aleurites moluccanus. The sequence continues at coordinate 9,190 of CANXYC013251900.1, forward strand.
ATAAAACGCTCTTCCCAATGAGTATAAATTCATTAGTCCATTGTGCACTTTGGGAACCTAGCTAATAGGTTTTTATCAGTGTTCCACCTAGAGAGAACCATGAACTCTAGGAATATGCCTGGCCAAGCATATGTATTGCGATAAGGTAGCAAGGCTATTGATGTGCTCTGTTATGATAAGGTAGCAAGGCTACTGATTCATTCTGACAGTTCTATCGAATGATTTGACTGTGTTATTCGATTGTGAGCACTTACGTTCTTGTAAACATAACCTTATAAAACTTTCATACCCATGTTCCTTTGGCTTGACCATTGCATTGCATATTTATATCTTACTGAGTTGAAGGCTCACTCCTCTTCTGTTGATTTCAGGTGATAGTGTTGCTCGGGAGGTAGCTAATATAGAAGACAGAGCTTCTTGATTTCTTCCTTCAAGAAGACTCTATGTAATTCTTTTGATATATATATATATTATTTTGTATTATGGTATTTATATGTATGAGGAGTATGCTCTAGAGTTCCGTAGTTAGATGTTGAGGATGATATTATTTTAATTTCTGAAGAGTTACATTGTGGGTTGCCCTTATTTCTTATTGATGTGGTATGTATTTTTTGATCGGTAAGGAACAAGAGGAAATGATATGATGATGAATTCAAATGCATGAATGATGATTACATGATTCACATAAATGAGTATATATGATGATAACTATGTATGATGTGGATATATGTTATCTATGAGATCCAGGATATGAGTGTTCTACGAGTTTATGGTGGCCTTAAGCCTACCCTTGCCCTATGACTGTCGCACTACTGGAGTTTGAGTGTGACAAAGGTAGTATCAGAGCTATAGGTTTATAATCCTTAAGATAGAAAGATAGATAGATATGCATGAGCCCTAGTATAAGTGTCGATTAAGATAACTACAGAGCATAAGATTCATGTCTCGTCTGTGTTGTGTCTTCCTTTGGTATATATCTGCATTAAGTGTGCGTAGTGAGTTTGATCTTGTTTGTTCTTCTTATCAGTATCGAGTTGCCTCCACGATGTGGTAGAGGACGAGGTTGAGACCGTCCTAGACGAGATTTGCCTTCTGAAGAAGGTTATGTGGGTGGAATTGGAGGTGATGAGGTTCCTCCTATGCCACAAGTATATATGGCTAATATGGCTCAACAATTAGAACAGTTGCAAAGGAACTATGCAATGATAGCTGAGTCTATTACTCAGCAAAGAAAACAGCAGGTACCTCCAATATAGGCTCCAGAGATTCTAGATCCTCCAGCAGTTCCACCACTCGTTGTACCTCAAATGGAAGAAGTATCATTCGAGAGATTTTTATGCTTAAGCCCTCAGAGTATAGAGGTGAGGTGGATCCTAGATATTTCCTAGAAGAAATAGAGGAGAAGGTACATATTTTGTGGATTCTTGATAGAAGAGCCGTATTTTTTATTGGCTATTTGATGAAGGCTGAAGCTAAGGATTGGTTCAATAGAAGCATTTCTGGTATGCTTCGGGGAAGTGAAGATCTTTCTTAGGAGAGATTCAAGGAATTGGTGTCGAATGAGTTTCTTCCAGAGAGGGTAAGAGAAGCTAAATCTATGGAGTTTGAAAGATTGGTTCAGACACCTGGTATGAGTATTTCAGAGTACGCCAAAAAGTCCAGTCAGTTGAGTAAATTTGCTCTAGCTTTGGTGCTTATAGAAGTAGCACAGATTTAGAGGTTTCACAGAGGATTAGTGGCTCCATTGTTTAAGCTCCTAGCTACTTTTGAGTTTGACTCTTACTCAAAGTTGGTGGATAAGGCAAGAATAATTGAGAATAGAGAGATGAAAGCTAGATTTGAAAGATCAAAGAAGAAAAAAAAGTTAAAACAGACAGTTCTTCTAAACAAGAGAGTGTGGTGAAAAGTATGGGAGTGACTCATCAGTCAACTTCTCAGAATGGGTATAAAGTCGGATTAACCCTGGACCCACTTCTCAGATGAGCCATGGTTCAACTAAATTTACACCATCCATGACTCCAAGAACTTTGTGTCCTACATGTGGTAAATTTCATAATGGCCCTTGTCATTATGCGACAAAAGCATACTTTAGGTGTGGACAACAAGGTCATTTACTCAAGAATTGTCCACAACCATCCTTTGGAGATAGACCTCAGGCTTCTCAGACTACTGTTCAGATGGATATAAAGAGGAGTGTTAGTCAGCAGCTAGGTGCAGATCGAGGCATTTTGGGCAGGACTCTAGAGGCTAGTAGAGGGTCAGGTCAGCATATGGCTCAGGCTTCAGGGTTAATTCCAATGGGCAGAGGTAGAGGCAAAGTTTTTGCTTTAGCACAGCATAAGGCCCAGACATCTAATATGGTTATTATAGGTATTCTTCTTATCTAAGCTTTGAATTCTAGAGTGTTGTTTGATTCAGGAGCTACGCTTTCCTTTGTGTCATCATGTTTTGCTAAGAAATTGCATGTGCCCTGTGAATTACTTGAAACTGAGTTGATTGCTTCTACTCTTTTAGAGGAAGAGATTAAGGTTCAGAATTTTTATCCCTCATGTGTGGTTAACATTGGTGGTAAGAACTTGAATATGGATTTGATTGAATTGTCAGTGTTAGAATTTGATGTGATTTTGGGTATGGATTGGTTGTCTAAGCACTGTACTACTATAGATTGTAATGGGAAGAAGATAGTTTTCAAGCCACTTTCAGGTGAAGAGTTTTAATTTCAAAAGGAGATGAGTGAAGTACCATACAATGTGATATCTATCATTAGGGCAAGAAGGTTGTTGAGAAAGGGTTGCCAATGGTATTTGGCTTATGTCCGGGATACTCAAAAGGAAGTGAAATGCATGGAGTAGATTCCAATAGTTAGTGACTTTCTGGACGTATTTCCTAAAGAGTTTTCAGGGTTGCCACCGGATAGAGAGATAGAGTTCGGTATCGAGTTGTTACTGGGCACGAGCCTAATTTTTATTCCTCCCTAACATATGACACCAGTTGAATTAAAAGAATTGAAAGTTCAGTTGCAAGATATGCTTGACAAGGGGTTTATCAGACCTAGTAGTTCTCCATGGGGAACACCAGTGCTTTTTGTGAAGAAGAAAGATGGTTCTATGAGATTGTGTATCGATTATAGGCAGCTTAACAAGGTCACCATCAGGAACAATTATCCTTTTCCAATGATAGATGATTTTTTTGACCAATTACAAGGTGTTAGTCATTTCTCTAAGATAGACTTGAGGTCATGTTATCATCAGTTGAGAATTCATAATGAGGATGTACTGAAGACGGCTTTTCGGACCAGATATGGACATTATGAGTTCTTAGTGTTGTCATTTGGATTGACTAATGCACCAGCTGCATTCATGGACTTGATGAATAGTGTGTTCAGGCCATTTCTGGACAATTTTGTCATTGTATTTATCGATGACATTCTTGTATATTCTAAGAGCAAGGAATAGCATGAAGAACATCTTCGAATTGTATTGCAAATTTTGAGAGAGCATCAGTTGTTTTCCAAGTTCTCCAAGTTAGAGTTTTGGCTTAATAGTGTTTGTTTCCTTAGGCCTACGATCCTTAATTGGCTGAGACCCATAAATGTTTATGAAGTTAGAAGTTTCTTGGGTTTGGCAGGATATTATAAGAGGTTCGTGCAAGATTTTTCTAAGATCGCAACACCTTTGACTAAGCTTAGTTAGACGCAAGTGAAATTCCAATGGACGGATGCTTGTGAAGGGAGTTTCCACAAGTTGAATACTTGTCTTACCATGACACCTGTTTTAGCTTTGCCATCAAGAGAAGGGGAATATGCAGTGTACTGTGATGCATCGAGAGTAGGACTTAGATGTGTACTTATGCAGCATGGTAGAGTGATAGCCTATACATCTAGACAGTTGAGGAAGCATGAGGTGAATTACGCTACGCATGATCTTGAGATGGCTGCAGTTGTATTCACATTGAAGAAATGAAGACACTACTTGTATGGAGAGAAGTGTGAGATCTTCACAGATCATAAGAGTTTGAAGTATATCTTTCAGCAGAAGGATCTTAACATCCGGCAAAGGAGATGGATGGAGTTACTAAAAGATTATGATTGAGAAATTTTGTACCATCCAGGAAGGGCTAATGTAGTGGCAGATGCTTTGAGTAGAAAATCTTTGGGACGTTTGGCCCATATCCAAGTTAGTAGGAGATCTCTAGTGAGAGAGGTACAGATTTTGCATGATATGGGGATTAGATTGGATATGTCAGACATGGGTGTGCTTCTGGCTTATTTTCAAGTTAAATCAGTACTTATTTATCAGATAAGAGAAGCGCAAGATAAGGATCCTTAGTTGGTGAAACTAAAGTATGATATGGGAACAGAGAGAGCTCCAGGCTTTGCCATAGTTGATGGTGTACGGAGATTGGGTAATAGATTATATATTCCAGCTGTGGATGGATTGAGAGATGTGATTCTTAATGAAGCTCATCATTCTAGCTACAATGTACATCAAGGTGCAACAAAGATGTACCATGACATTAAGAGTTCTTATTGGTGGAGTGGCATGAAAATAAATGTCGCAGAATATATAGCTAAATGTCTAACTTGTCAGCAAGTTAAGTTTGAGCATTAGAAGCCTTTGGGATTTCTTCAATAGTTGCCATTGACATAATGGAAATGGGAAAGAGTGACTATGGATTTTGAAGTTGGAATTCTAAGGACTTCAAGAGGCTATGATTTGATATGGGTTATAGTTAATAGATTGACCAAGTCAGCTCACTTCTTGCTAGTCAAGACGACTTATACGGCTTCTCAGTATGCACAAATATATGTTAATGAGATTTTCAGGCTTCATGGAGTTCAAGTTTTGATCATCTCAAATAGAAATACTAAGTTCACCTCGAGATTTTGGCAGAAATTGCAAGAGTTCTTGGGTACACAGCTTGATTTCAACACAACATTTCATCCACAGATGGATGGATAATCAGAAAGGACCATCCAAACTCTAGAAGACATGCTGAGGATGTGTATTCTAGACTTTGGAGGAAATTGGGATGCTCACTTGCTGTTGATAGAGTTTGCCTATAACAATAGCTACCATTCAACGATCCAGATGTCTCATTATGAGGCCTTGAATGGTAGGAAATGCAGATCTCCCTTGTGTTGGGATGATGTTGGAGAAAAATATATCGAAGGACCCAAATTGATAAGGTATACATCAGAGAAGATTCCACTGATCTGAGAGAGATTGAAGACAGCTTTCAGTCGCCAAAAGAGTTATGTCGATCCAAAGAGAAAAGATCTTCAATTTTCCATTGGAGATCTCGTGTTCTTAAAAATCTCTCCAATGAAAGGAGTTCTACAGTTTAGCAAGAGGGGCAGGCTATCTCCATGATTTATCAAACCTTTTAAGATTCTGAGCAAGATTGGAAAGGTGTCATACAAGCTAGCTTTGCCACCTAACATGGATAGTGTGCATCCGGTATTCCATGTATCGATGCTTCAAAAATACGTTGCCGATCCTTCTCACGTACTACAAGTTCCAGTAGTAGACCATCAATAAGACTTGACGTATAAAGAATTTTCAGTCACCATTATGGACCGAACAATCAAGAGACTACGAAATGAAGATATAACAATGGTTAAGGTCCTATGGAAGAATCAAGCAATGAAAGAGTGCACTTAGGAAAGTGAACAGAGCATGCATGACAAGTACACTTATCTATTCCAAGAGCAAGGTAAGTCTTAAAATTCGAGGATGAATTTTCTTAAGGTGGGGAAAATGTAATATCCAATATTTCGAATGTTAGAATATATATGTATTTATTTGTCTGATGAATGTTAGCATGTGTATATTTATATGTGCATGGTAGATGATCTAGAATGCAATGTTGAGTATATATTACTCCTAGAATGATTATGTGTTGAGATATGATGAGATGTGATTGATTCTGAGGTACTAAACATGTATCTGTATTAGTTGGTTAAGTTTGGAAAAGTTAGAATGGAGAAAACATGACAAATTCTCATTAGCAAGCCTTTCACGGGCATGAAGTATTTTCATGGGCGTGAGATATTCTTCACAGCGTGATAAAAGCTTATGTATAAATTTGTTAATTCTTTAGATTTATCTTCACGGGCGTGAATAAATGCTTCAAACCCAATGTGAGCAGTGGCCTTCATGGCCGTGAACCTTATTCACGGGCGTAAAGATATGGGTCTATATATATTCGACCATTCTTCTTCATTTTTAGACTTCATTTATTTTGTTTCCTTCTCTTTCTTTCTCTATAAATACACTTCAACCACCTATTTATTCATTAAATACTCTTCTCAAACACTAATTTCATCACCATTAACACAAGAATCAATAATCAACCTCCAAGAACATTAAGGTTTCAGATTTCTTAAGGGTTGTCCATTTCTAGGATTTAAGGTATTTACTCCAAACTCAATTTTAAATCAAAATAAGTTAATATATGGTTAGCATAGATGAATATGAGTTAAGTATTAATGTTTAAGAGTATCATTAATATTTATTATGAATTATAGGCAAGATATGTATGGATTTAGGGTTTTGGGTAAATAGTAGCTATTCATTTCAATCTTCCATATTTCTTTATAAGTGCATGTGAACAGTTCATATGAACAATGCGTGAGAACAGTAAACTCGAGATTTTTTGCAGTAACTTTGCTTCAAAACTTCATTTTTCTTTCTTTCTTCTTTTCTTTTCTTTTCCATTTCCTATTCCTCTGAACCATAAGTCATTTTTCTTTATTTCTAAGGTTTTAATATTCCAATTAAGCCTTATTAATGCTCGAAAACACAAATTAAGGACTATAAGAGCATCAATTCAAGACAAATTTTTCAAAATTTCTTTGAAGGAGAAAATAAGGTAATTTTCTCAAATCTTCTCTCTAACTTGAGTTAAGTTCTTTATTAGCTAGAGTAGTTATTTTTAAGTTGTGGGTAATCTTTTGTGAGCATTAATGGCTAATATATATGGTTAGATTTAGTAGTTATGAGAATTTATGATTTTTGGATGAATAATGTTATAAACAATAGATTTTCTCTACAGCTATTATTCATCCTCTATTAATGGTTAAATTGATGCTAGAATTTGTTTATAGAGACCCTAAGGATATTAAAATTTATGGAGGATTACTTTATGTGATTGTTTTGAGAAAACCCTAAATTTTGAAATTTTGGAAATTTTTTATTTAGGAGAAGAGAACTGAAGGAATTAAGGATCTTTTGGATTTGAGCAAGAGTTGAGCTTGACTAGAAAGCTTTTTGCTGCTAAGAGGTAAATTTGGATTTCATTTCACGTGTAAGATTCTCCATATGAGAATTTTTACTAAAGCATATTATATTCATATATATGTATATGTTATTTATGAGTTCAATTTATTAAAACCATCCTTAAATAGAATCTTTGAATATTGATAATGACTTGGTTATTTTCCTTGAACCAAGTTTATTAATAAGTCTTTGTTATGCATAATATAATATGTTATTCATATGTTATGATCTCTTTATCACTTTTAATTACTGTTGAACCAATACTTGATATGTATATCACGGAACATATATTATAGAACGCTTTTCCCAACGAGAGTTAATTCATTGGTCCAATGTACATAGAGAAAACCTGGCTGATAGGGTATAGTATCAGTGTTTCACCTAGAGAGAATCACAAGCTCTAGGCATATGCCTGTGCAAGTATATGTGTCACGTTAAGGTAGCAAGGCTATCCAAACGTTATGATATGATATCAGTTTTATGTTATGTTTATTTGATAATACTATTCTTTATAAGCATTTATATTCTTAAAGAGAATCATGATTTGATATTCATATATGTATTATGAAATGATTGGATAGTGCTACCCTTTGTAAGAACTTATGATATCAATGTATATGTTAAGATTTCTTTCTAGTACCTTGGTACATATTCAAGATTTACTATTTAAGTATTCTATATATGTTATTCATTCTAATTGTTTGCATCTTACTAAGTTGAAGGCTCACCACTCTTCTGTGGATTTCAGGTTCTAGCTTAGCTCGAGAGAGAGTTAATCCTGAAGATAGAGCTTTTTAATTTTGTTCTCCACAAGAAGACTCTTTTATGTAATATTTTTTGGATAATAGTTGAATTATATATATGTATTCATGTCTATGAGAAGTATACCCTTTGAACCTCCGTAGATGTGTGTGATCTTACTTATTCTTTTGTTGCCATAGATGACATTATTGACTTTCTCTTGTTCCATATTGATGTTAGAATTATCTTTTGATCGATAAGGAACAAGAGGAAATTTCATATCAAGTTGATGAGATATATATAAGATATGAATGTTTGGCATAATGCTAGTATGTGTTGTATATTTGATCCAGGTTAGCTATGGGTTCTATGGGTGTACGTTGGCCTTATGCCTACCCTTACCCTAGGACCATCGCATCGGTGGTTTTGGGGTGTGACAGAGGTGGTATCAAAGCTATAAGTTTCTCAATCATAAGATAGATAAATAGATGTGTAAGTTCCATAGCATGAATGTTTGATTAAGATAACTAAGGAGCATAGGATTTTGTTTCATCATGTTATGTATTCTTTGGAATAAATCTATGTTAAACTGGTGTTATGAGTCTAGAATTACTCTATTTTCCTTATCAGTTTAGCGATGCCTCCAAGATATAGTCATGGACGAGGTAGAGGACGTGGTAGAGGTAGTCCTCGGCAAGAATTGCCTTCTAATGAGGGTTTAGTGGGTAGAGTGGGAGGTGAGGAGGTTCCTCCAAAGTCACAAGTAGATGTGGTTGGTATGGCTCAGTGATTGGATCATTTGTAGAGAAACTATGAGGTTTTAGCTGAGTTCATTACTCAGCAAAGAGAGCAACAGGTACCTTCAATACCAGTAGTTCCAGTTGCTCCAGTAGTTCCTCCACCACCACCAGCAGTTGTGCTTTTGGTTGAGGAGGTTTCTTTTGAGCGGTTCTTGAAGCTCAAACCATCTGAGTATAGAGGAGAGGTGAATCCTATAGAGTTTTTGGATGAGATTGAGAAAAAGGTCCAGATTTTGAGGATCTTAGATAGGAGAGCCATAGAGTTTGTTGGCTATTTGATAAAAGCTGAAGCTAAAGACTGGTTCAGGAGGAGTATTCAGGGTAATGCAAATCTTTCTTGGAATCAGTTCAAGGAAAGAGTTATCGAAAAAGTTCCTTCAAGATAGTATGAGGGAGGCTAAAGCTATTGAGTTTGAGAGATTGGTTCTCCTGGTATGAATGTTTCAGAATATGCGAAGAAATTCAACTAGTTGAGTAGATTTGCTCTAGCTTTGGTTCCTACAGAGACAACACGATTAGAGGTTTTGTAGATGACTCATAACTCGGTTGTTTAAATTTCTAACTGCTCTTGAGTTTGACTCATACTCTAGGCTTGTGGATAAAGGTAGAGTTATTGAGAATAGAGAGATGAATGTTAGATCAAAAAAGAAAGAGAAAAAGAAGACGAAGATTGAGAGTTCCTCTAAATAGGTCAGTGGAATGAAGAGTACTTGATGTTTCACCTCAGTTTGCTCCCTAGAGCGGATATAGAGGACCTTTAGAGAGATCTCAGCAGAGGCAGAATTCCTCTAGACCAGCATCTCAGATAAGTTATGGTATTGCCAGTTTAGCACCACCTAGGACTATCATTCCTCCTTGTTTTATGTGTGGTAAGCTTCACAAAGGAACTTGTCACTTTGGGATAGGTGCATGCTATGGGTGTGGACAGCAGGGTGACTTCCTTAAGGATTGTCCACAACCTTCTTTTGGAGCTAGACCTCAGACTTCTCAGGCTTCAACCCAGATGGATAGGAGAGTTGTTGGTCAGCAGTCTGACATAGGCCAAGGTATTTTGGGTAGAGCTACAGAGGGAGGTAGAAGTTCAGGTCAGACAGTTGGACAGACTGCAGTTCAGACACCTTTGGGTAGAGGTAGAGGGAGAGTATTTGCTTTGACACAATAAGAGGTGCAGACTTCTAACACTGTGGTCACAGATATTCTTCTGATCCAAGATTTGAATGCGAGAGTGTTATTTGATTTAGGAGCTTCATATTTTTTTGTTTCCTCCTATTTTGCTAAGAAGTTGAATATGCCATGTGTATTGCTTGAGAATGCTTTGGTTGTATCTACTTCTTTCGAGAAAGAGATAAAGGTTCATCACTTTTATCCATCTTGTGTAGTTAGCATAGATGGTAAGAGTTTAGAGTCATATTTGATTATGTTGCGGGTGCTTGAGTTTGATGTGATTTTGGGCATAAATTGGTTGTCTAAGTTTTATGCATCCATAAATTGTCATGAGAAGAAGTTAGTATTTAAACCACCTTCGGGTGAGAAATTTGAGTTTCAAGGGGAAAGGAGTGAAGTACCCTATAATGTGATATCCGCCATCGAGGGGAGAAGAATGATGAGGAAAAGTTGCTAAGGATATTTGGCATACATCCATTCGCAAGGAAGTGAAAGGCTTGGAGCAAATTCCTATTGTTAGTGAGTTTCCGGATGTATTTCCTGATGAGTTACCTAGGTTGCCACCGGATAGAGAAATTGAGTTCGGTATTGAGTTGCTTCCTAGCACTAGTCCGATTTCTATTCCTCTATATCATATGGCACTAGTAGAGTTAAAAGAATTGAAGACTCAGTTGTAAGATATGCTTGACAAAAGATACATTTGACCCAACAGTTCTTTTTGGGGTGCTCATGCACTCTTTGTGAAAAACAAGGAAGGATCTATGAGACTGTGTGTTGATTATAGGCAACTCAATAAGATCACCATTCAGAATAAGTATCATTTGCCAAGGATAAATGATTTGTTTGGCTAGCTGCAGGGTGCTAGTCATTTCTCCAAGATAGACTTGAGATCTGGTTATCATCAGTTGAGGATTCAGAATGAAGATATGTCTAAGACTGCTTTCCGAACGAGATATGGTCACTATGAGTTTCTAGTGTTGCCTTTTGGATTGACTAATATGCCAGCTGCTTTCATGGATCTCATGAATAGGATCTTTAAGCTGTTTTTGAACAAGTTTGTCATAGTGTTTATAGATGACATTCTTGTGTATTCCTAGAGTGAGGAAGAGTATGAAGAACATCTTCGGATGGTATTGTAGATTTTGAGAAAGCATTAGTTATTTGTTAAGCTTTCAAAGTGTGAGTTTTGGCTTGAGAATGTTTGTTTCCTTGGACATGTTGTGAGCAAGGATGGACTCAAGGTTGACCCAAGGAAAGTAGACACCATTCTTAGTTGGCCTAGACCCACCAATATTTCAGAAGTTAGGAGTTTCTTAGGTTTGGCAGGCTATTATAAAAGGCTTATTCAAGAGTTCTCCAAGATTACAGTTCCTTTGACTAAGCTTACTTAAAAGCTAATGAAATTTCAATGGGCGGATGCATGTGAGGGAGTTTTCACAAGTTGAAGACTTGTCTCACCATGACACCTGTGTTAGCTTTGCAATCAGGTGAAGGAAGTTATGCAGTGTATTATGATGCTTTAAGAGTAGGGCTTGGTTGTGTGCTTATGCAGCATGGTAGGGTAATAGTTTATGCTTCTAAACAGTTAAGGAAGCATGAGGTGAATTATCCGACTCATGATCTTGAAATGGCCGTGACTCTAATTGCTATGAAGATGGATGGAATTACTTAAAGACTATGATTGTGAGATTTTATATCATCCAGGAAAGGCGAATGTGGTAACGAATGCTTTGAGTAAAAAGTCTTTGTGTAGCTTAGCCTATATTCAAGTGAGTAAGAGACCTTTGGTGAGTGAAGTGCAAAGTTTGCATGATGTGGGGATCAATTTTGACTTGTCAGATGCATGAGTGCTTCTAGCATGTTTCCAAGTCAAGCCGGTGCTTATTGATCGGATTAAAGAGGCACAAGATAGAGATCCTCAGTTTGTGAATCTGAAGAGAGATGTGGAAATAAAGAAAACTCCAGGTTTCGCTATGATAGATGGCATGTTGAGACTTGGCAGCAGAGTGTATGTTCCAGCAATCGATGGTTTAAGAGATGTGATTCTTAAGGAAGAACATCATTCCAGCTATAATGTTCATCTAGGTACTACGAAGATGTACCACGACATTAAGAGTTCTTATTAGTGGAGTGGGATGACGAAGGATATGGTAGAGTTTGTGGTAAGATGTTTGACTTGTCAGCAAGTTAAATTTAAGCATCAGAAGCCTTTAGGTCTACTTCAACAGTTGCCACTACCAGAGTGGAAGTGGGAAAGGATAACTATGGATTTTGTTGTAGGGTTGCCACGGACTTCATATGGGCATGACTCGATATGGGTAATTGTGGATAGATTGACCAAGTCAAATCACTTCTTGCCAGTCAAGACAACCGACACAAATTCTCAGTAAGCACAGATGTATATTGATGAGAATTTAAGACTCCATGGGATTACAGTTTCTATTATCTCTGATAGAGGAGCTCAGTTCACATCTAGGTTTTGGAAAAAGCTACAAGAGTCTTTGGGTACTTAGCTTGATTTCAGCACGGCATTTCATCCCCAAATAGATGGGCAATCATAGAGGACCATCCAAACTCTAGAAGACATGGTGAGAATGTGCATTATAGTCTTTGGAGGTAATTGGGATAAGCATTTGCCTTTGATAGAGTTTGCCTATAATAATAGCTACCACTCTACCATTAAGATGGCTCCTTAAGAGGGTAAAAAGTGTAGGTCTCCTTTATGCTGGGATGAAGTGGGAGAGAAGCATATTGAAGGACTTGAATTGATTCAGTATATAGCATAAAAGGTCCCTATCATCAGAGAAAGATTGAAGACTGCTTTCAGTAGGTATAAAAGCTATGCCAATCCTAAGAGAAAAGATCTTCGTTTCATGGTTGGTGACAGTGTGTTTTCGAAAGTCTCACCTATGAAAGGAGTTCTAAGGTTTGGTAAGAAAGGCAAGCTATCTCTGGGATACATTGGGCCATTTGAGGTGTTGGATAAAGTTGAAGAAGTTTCTTACATATTAACCTTGTCACCTCATTTGGACAATGTGCATCCAATCTTTCATGTTTTCATGCTTCGAAAATATGTTGCAAATCCTTCCTATGTGTTGTAAGCTCAAGAGGTAGAATTTCAACAAGACTTGACTTATAAAGAGGTTCCAGTATCCATCGTTGATATGATGATCTAGAAGCTAAGGAACAAAGAGATAGCAATGGTTAAAGTCTTATTAAAAAACCAAGTTATAGAAGAATGTACTTGGGAGAGTGAATTGAACATGCAAGCTAAGTATCCCCACATATTTCAAGTTAATGGTAAATTTTTTAAATTCGAGGACGAATTTTGTTAAGGGGAGGGGAGGGGGGTGTAACACCTCAGCTAGAAGCTAACCCAAACCATTAGAGGGGGAAATTTTTTCTTTCTTTTTGTATTGTTAATGATGTATGTTTATGCATGAAATAAATAGCTATGTATGTTATTTGAATTAATTTTAAGCATAGAAGTGGTTTAGAGGCTGTTAGAACTTAATCGGGAAATTTTGAGTTTTTGGTGAACTAGGGGCAAAATGGTTATTTTTTGCCCGTCGGAATTTTATGGATTTAATATCATATTTAAAAGGAGAAAATAATTAAGAGACTTGAAAATGGCCTTATTTTATTTATTTGAGCAGTAGTTTAAGAAATAATCCCGGACGAAAAATTGTTATCGGCTCGTAGCGCGATTTCGGTGTTTCGGTTGCACTAAAGGTAATTTGGTCATTTCCTTTATAATATGGAGTTATCAAGTGTGTGCAACCTTATGGTATTAGTTTAGGCTTGATTAAATCCGACCGT
>CANXYC013251964.1:0-13837 GCA_948193065.1 Aleurites moluccanus
TTTTGAACACGTTTAGAAAAGATTTTAAATTCTTTAAAACTTTCATCTTTATGAGCTAGGAATAGAACCTAAGTGAATCTAGAGTAATCATCAACAATAACAAATGCATATTTTTTACCCCCCAAACTTGAGGTTGAACAAGGTCCAAAAAGATCCATATGCAAAAGTTCAAGAGGCCTAGATAAAGAAACTTGGTTCTTGGCCTTAAAAGAACTTTTGATTTGTTTTCCCATTTGACATGCATCACAAAGTTTATCCTTTTGGAATTTGATCTTTGGGAGTCCTATAACTAGGTCATGGTTCATAAGGTTTTCTATATGCTCCATGTCAACATGTCCTAGTCTTCTATGCCATAGCCAAGAGTCATTATGAAGAGAAATCATGTAATTTTCATTCTCATACATCTCATTTATATCAATTATGTACACATTGCCAATTCTATGACCAACGAACAAGATTTTCTTATCCTTTAAGCGCTTAACATAACATTTCTTAGAGGAAAAAATGATTTTGTTTCCCATGTCACATAATTGACAAACACTAATAAGATTGTGCTTGAGTCCATCAACAAGAAGTACATGATCAAGAGAGGGTTTATTTGACTTACCAACTTGGCCAAAGCAGATGATTTTACCTTTGCTATTATCGCCAAAAGTTACCTTGCCTCCCAATTTATCTTCAAAATTAGAGAGCAAGCTAGCTTTCCCGGTCATATGTCTTGAGCATCCACTATCTAAGTACCAAAAGTCTTTGATCTTGGTAGATTTCAAGCATACCTATATTTAAGAGTATAACCATTCTTAGGTACCCAAATGTTTTTGGGTCCTTTAGAGTTAGTATCATCTATGTATCCTAAATGTAATTTTCTAATATAACATTTGAAATTTGTATGACTAATTTTTCCACAATAGTGGCATTTCATTTTAGTTGAATGATTTGATCTTGAATGATATTGTATCTTATGAGCATGCATGACATTTTTATGCATTTTAGATGATGGAATACATGGTTTATATGTTGGAATAGATGCTTTGACAAATGTGGTTTTGGAGGTAGAGGACATATTACTTCCATTATAACCAAGTCCATATTTAATAGTTGGACATCTTTGAGACTCAAGAATGTGATCAAGTTTTTCTTTTCCTTTTGAAAATTTTGATAAACAATCATCAAATGAAAGCAATTTATTTTTCAAAATTTTGTTTTCTTTTGAAATAGAGTCAATTTCTTGAGTTTTTAGAATAATGGTTTTCTCCAATTTACATTTAAAAGTATTTAATTTATCTACTTCAACTTGATAATTTTTACATGAATGAACTAATTTGTTTGACAATTCTTTCAAATTATCATATTTGTTTTGCAACTTATGATATTTTGAAAGTAAAGTTTCCATTACTTTCACATCATCATCATCATCATCATAAAAGGAAAAGTTTGAATTACTTACCTCGCTAGAAGAAGTATCCTCATCAATTGCCATAAAGCATAGATTTGCAACCTCTTCCTTGGTTTCTTCATTATCATCCGAATCACTCGAGTCATCCCAAGTTATTGCTAGGGCTTTCTTCTTAAAATTCATTTTATTCTTCAGCTTGGGACATTCGGACTTGATATGCCCGACTTTATCACATTCATAACATTTGACTTGATTGCTTCTTGGCCTCTCTTGACGATCATATTTCTCATAGGGCTTCTTGTTCTTCTTCTTTCTAAGAATAAGATTTCTTCTTTTTGTAAAAGAGCCATTTCTTCATCATCATCCTCTATGTCACTTCCTTTTGATGTAGATTCTTTGGAAGCAATAGGAGCAAGCCCTTTGTTTTTCTCTTTGGCTTTTTCATCAATTTTCTCTTAAGATAAGGTGATCTCATGAGTTAGAAGTTTACCCAATAGATTATCGATTGGAAGAGAACTCAAGTTGTTTGCTTCTTCGATCGAGGCTACTCTTGCCTCCCAATCCTTCTTAGGGAGAACTCTTAATATTTTTGCAATTTATATCCTCTATAGAGTAAGACTTTCCCAACTTTCTCATTCCATTAACAATAACTATAAGACGGTTATACATTTCTGAAATTTTTTCATTAGGTAGCATTTTAAAAAGTTCATACTCATGAATGAAAAGTTGAATCTTTTTACCTTTGACTTGATTTGTCCCTTCCTAAGTGGTTTAAAGAGTATCCCAAATTTGTTTTGCTGAGATGCAATGAGATATCTTGTCGTACTCCTCTCTACTAAAAAGCATAATAGAGAGTATTCATTGCTTTGCGATTTTTTCCATTTGCTTTCTTTTCAGCGGTGGTCCATTCACTTTTTGACTTTTTGACTTAGATACCATCTATGGTTATAGTGGGAACTCCATGCTCTTCTTCTACTACATCCCATAAGTCAATTCCATCGTTACCCATCCTATTTTTCCAAAAGGGATAGTCGGTGCCATCGAAGAATGGTGTTCTCAATGTTGACCCTCCTTTAAGAATGGTTGATGCTTGTATTGCCATTGACCTTTGCTCCAAGATGATTAAATCTTTTTAGAAAAAGTGGAGACAAGCTCTGATACCAATTGTTAATCCCTTTGGCAACCAAGAGGGGCGTGAATTGGTTGTCTTTTAAAAATAATGACCAATTAAGAATAAGATAAAGGAAGAGAAGAAGAAAATCAACGTAAAGGTTTATAGTGGTTCGGCCAAAACGAGCCTATTTCTACTCCTCAAGATTGCATTTGAGTATTTCACTATCTTTGATCCTTTTATAGGTTCAAGATCAAACCTAATTGTTTTGGTTCACACTTTAACCTTTTACAATGTGTTTTTCTCAAGCTAGGCTTACACATAACCCAAGAGATTTACAAGAGATGAGAAGAAAAAAATTTCCTTTTTACCACACTCTCTTATAAACAAAGATCTTCAACAACTTTGAAGATTTATAATAAATATAAGTATAAACTGATTTTTGCGAAATAAATGTGAATGATCTTTCAATAAATGATTTATGAACTTGTTCTAAGGTTGTTCTACTTTCATAACATAAATCAACCTATATTTATAGTCTTAGTTGAAGAAAGAGCCGTTTAGACTCATTTTCCCTCAATAAATACACCTGAATTTTCGCTTCAACGGCTAGTTTACAAGTGAGTCGCGCCCACGACCAACTTCTTTCCTTTTTGGCTCGAAAAAGAATAAATTTGAATTTTACCGAGTAGCGCCCGCTACCGAAACTGTCGCGCCCGTGACTCATTGGGAGATACAGCACTCAAACTTGGTTGAGCTTTTTCACACCCGCGACTGAGCTTGGACAATGCTGCGATTTTATCTGGTCGCACCCGCGACGGTATAATGTCGTGCCTGCAACTGAATGACATTATTCATCTTAAAGCTACTTAATGTTTTGAGATATTTTGTTTTTAATTTCGCGCCCGCGAATAACTTTGTCACACCCGTGACTTCACTTAGTCACACCCACGACTCCCTTGTGTCGTGCCCGCTACTGGAGGGACACTGTTTTCCTGAAAGCTACTGGATGTTTTTGTAAATCTCAAATCAATTTTGTGCCCACGACTGGAAAGTGTCGCGCCCGCGACCTGAAGCTTTTCAAGACTGTGACTAATTTTGTCGCACCTGTGACCAAGCTTGTGTCTAGCGTCGCGCCTGCAACTACAAGTGGTCGCGCCTACGACTAAGCAACATCCCGCAAAACTTTTAGAGAGTTGTTTGGAAATTCTTACACATAATCAAACAAACTCATTAGTCCATTGATTTGGTGTTTGAAACCATCAAAATAAGTATGATGAAGACCTTAAGGTCTAACAAAATATTTACAAGAATACAGTGTTAAAATAATTACACTGTCACAAAATGTAGTAGGAATCCATAGAGATATGAACATACGGGATTCTGCCTCCTATTCTGCAACTAGAAAGGGGAAACAAATAAAAGGGTGAGTTTAAAATACTCAGTCAATCTAATATTCATTGACCATAAGAAATGGTTGGTATATCAATAAATAATAGGCAGATAATCAATAAATATTAATATGCTCATCAATATCTGAATAAGGAATCAAAAAATAGTGAATGACTATAGAATCAATAAACAGGTCAATGGGATCATAAACAAGTCAGTGAAACTATATCACATAAATAAGACAGATAAAGGGCCATAAAACTCATATCACATGTAACAATCATGTATCAATATACATAAGACTGATCAGGTCTTATGGCTAGGACAGTTAACCCTTCCCAACTAGTATATCATTATACAATGTGCACATTGCCGACGGTATGTGCCCACTACCCCATCGGAGAGGCAGCTCTGTCAAATCTCATTGGAATCAATAAGATTATGAAACAAGTCAATCAATATCAATAAATAATAATTATCTCATTAAGTAACAGTAGCTCATGAATTTACTAAAATGAGACTGCAATTAGGCAATGGATAAGCAATAGAAGAAGCAATAAATAATGGTATTACGAATAGCAATTAACCTTGGAATGAATCAAAAGTTGGGCAATCAAAGTCAAAAATTTGACTCAATTGGCACGCCAATATTGCTGGCGATGATGACATTCAAATGGTAGTCCTATGAATGAAACAAAGGGAGGCCTATGGCAAAATGAACTAGGCATTTTGTCAAACACATGGTATGCATCATTGAATGGACAATTTGGCTAGGTTATAGTGCAACATTGACATTGCCCATATAATCGACAAACAACTCACAATCAAGGCAACACAATAGGTATAAATTATCCAATAATAAACATCATCAAAAGGATCAAAATGACTTGTAAACTCAAAGGAAATACAAAGCAAAATTCAATAGATGAATAATGCTAGGTGGTTCGGCCATGAATGGGTTTTCAAAGGAGAATTCCAATCATCAATTCAATACTATAGACATGTTAAATGATGTATATTAAACTCACCTCATACTTCAAATAAGCTAGAAAAATTGATTTGCCACCAATTTCTTCAAAGAAGGCAAAATTGGCAATCTTCCAAATCCTTGTGTTCTACACCAAATTAACCACAAATAATCCATCTATTAGCCATCAATTAACATAATCTAATCTTAATTAACATTAACTAATACTAATTCAAAGATTCAAATCTCACAACTTCAATCTAGGGTTTGGAATTTGGGGAAAACTCACCAAATGAATCAATTGATGCAAACTAACACTAAACTCATCCTATTTAACATCTAATACATATAAATCAACCATTAAACTAAAGAAATCAACTTGTTACCTTTCAATAGTGATGATTCTTGATTTCCTTTGATTTTCCAAGCAAAATTTTGATGGAAAAGGAAGAATAAAAGTTGGTTTAATGGTTTTCTTTGAGTTTTTCTTAGTAATTTGCTTGAAAATGGTGGGAGGAACACAAAGGGTGGTTCGGCCAAGCTTAAGAAACGAAGGAGATGGAGAGAAAAATCTCTACGGCATACTTATATATTAAGAAAAATAGGTAAATTACAAATAGGTCCTTAAACTTTTCAATAATTGGACTTTGACTCCATTTCCTTTTAGATTTAAAAGTGGAAACTAAAATAGCTTCTTTTTATCTATACTTTATTATAAAAATAGTTTAAGAGCCATTCTGAAACTCACACAATTATTTTCCCACTATACCCTCAAAGTTCAACTTATTTACGATTTTGCCATTACTTAAATTTTCAGTGTTCCTAAACATTTGTCAACTCTTTCTTTTCACCATAATTTCACATGTTAATATATGATTCTTACCCCCTAGTCTGAATCAAAAATTTATTTGTCAACCAGACTGTTATTTTCTCGGGCAGTGTAATTAACACCGATATTTTTCGTGACAATATCTCAAATGCATTCTAATTGTATTTCAAAAATTATCCTTAGTTATTTCAGTATTCCTAGACCAATAATTGATTATGCTATTGCTCAATTATGGTAGCATTTTCTAGGGTATTACATTCTATCCTCCTTCAAATAAATTCTTCATCGAATTTAAAATAATTACATATCTTAGTGTTGGAATAAGAATGGATATTTGGTCTTCATATCCTGCTCACTCTCCCAGGTACATTCCTCCATCGGCTAATTCCTCCGAAGCACTTTTACCATCGGTATTTCTTTATTCTGCAACTGTCTAACCTGTTGATCCATAATTTCTACAGGTAGCTCCTCATAAGATAAGTCTTCATTAATACTAACATATTGTACCTCTAATACATGTGATGGATCAGGCATATACTTCCGTAGCATCGAAATATGAAATACCAGATGAACATGGCTCAAATTAGGTGGAAGAGCCAACTTGTAAGCAAAATTGTCGATCATCTCAAGAATCTCAAATGGCCCTACATACCTTGGTGACAGTTTCCCTTTCTTTCCAAATCTCATCACGCGTTTCATAGGTGAGATTTTAAGGAATACATGATCACCAACTACAAAGTGTACATCTTCCGCTTTGGATAGGCATAACTCTTCTATCTGCTGAAAACGGTATTCATCCATTCTTTAATGATAGGCACTTTTTCTTTTATCTCCTTTATCAACTCTGGGCCTTCCAACTGTTTCTCACCCGGTTCCACCCAACATACTGGAGATCGGCATTTCCTACCATATAGTGTCTCATATAGAGCCATACCAATTGACGAATGGTGACTATTATTATAGGAGAATTCAACCAATAGCATATACTGATCCCAGTTACCTTTGAAATCCAGAACACATAACCGCAGCATATCCTCCAATGTCTGGATAGTCCTCTCTAATTGTACATCGGTCTGTAGATGGAAAGTTGTACTGAACCGTAACTGAGTACCCATAGCCTCCTGAAACTACTGCCAAAATTGAGAAGTAAACCGTGTACCCCAATCCGATATAATCATCAGTGGCCCTCCATGAAGCCGTACAATCTTATCCACATAGAGCTGTGCATACTGAGCTGTTGAGTAACTAGTCTTAACCTCGAGGAAATGAGCAAATTTCGTCAATCTATCCATAATAACCCATATGGAGTCATAACCCAGTGTAGTCCTCGGTAAACTAACTACAAAATCCGTAGTAATCTTGTCACAGCCTAATTTTAGACTATGACGGTCCTAGGGTATGGAAAATGCCAAGGCAACCAGTACCTCGAAGAATCCATGTTTTTACTTTAACTTTACTTTTACAAATTAATAATGTCATTAATAATCATTTGATACATTTTAGGTAGTAATTTTTTTTAAAATATCAATTATCATAAGATTTCTTACAGAAAAATTGACAGAGTTTCCTCTATAACTCTGACTTAACCTTTCCGTAAGAAAAAAAGATTTATACTTCCAAATAAACATGCATACCCTTATATCCTCCATTAATCAACACAAATCAATAAGCACTTCAATATTTACATTCACATCTCATATCATATACATACATCATTTATAATCTCATATCAGATTTAGCCAACACTTTGATTATATTAAAACATTAAACTCTTAACCAAACCAAACCCTATATACATTATACTAAGGAACTTCTATACACTGGAGTAACCACAATATATACATTTGAAATCCAAGGCTGAAGGTGATGTAGCCAATGGATATATGCCTCATTGAGGTCCTAAAAACATTTAATAACTTTGGGGTGAGTATAAGATTATACTCAATGAATCTAAATACATAAATATGCAATATTATTCATGAAAAGACACATCTATCCATTAATGGTCTGTAAATAATAAATACTAATAATGGAATGGTGAAATACATATTATGAACCATAATGCATATAATATAACAGGAATGAGTTATCTGTAACATATCATAATATAATAGTATACTTTTACTTCACTTCTCTTCCTTCACATTTCCATCCAATCAAACCATTTCCATCCCATCACACCATGGCATAGAAAATTTCACCCTCTCTAGCAAAGGTCAGAGCATATATACATATATCTATGTACACAGCCGATGGATTTACTCAATACACTATCGAAGTAGTCCTGTTATAATATTATATGCAAATGTCTCATATAGTATGAATATATCAATATTAATTCTCAAATATGACTTTAATGGTGTTAAATAATATTACAAAGATCAAAGGAGCAATATGGCTCAATATAAAAATTTTGGTCTTCGGGGCCCAGTTGCGCCAGCGTAACTGACACCCTTAAATTACGGGTCTGTTTCTCATTTTTTAGACACTTTCTGGTTTGTCTTTAAATTAATATTTCAGTCACACCCCAACTCCAGTGGTGCGACAGTCCTAGGGCAAGGGTAGGCTTAAGGCCACCATAAATCCGTACAACTCTCATATCCTAGATCTCATTAATATTATACATTTACATGAAATATAGATATCATACAATAATCATTTCCATGATCAATATAAGCATAATTCATATCTTTCTTTTTATATCATTTCATAAATTTTCTCTTGTTCCTTACTGATCAAAATATGCATCCCACATCACTAAGGAACAAGCGTAACCCAATAAATCATACTTCAAAATATTATCATCCTCAATGACCAACTACGGAGCTCTAGAGTATACTCCCAACACATATAGTGTTTTAATACCATTCAATGAATATACATAATCATATTTCAAAATAATTACAATGAAGGCTTCTAGGAAGAATGAGTCAAGAAGTTGGATCTTCTCTACTAGCTCCCTCACGAGCTACACTATCACCTGAAATCCACAGAAGAGGAGTGAGCCTTCAACTCAGTAAGATATGAACATGCAATAGGAAAGAAACACATATACATATATAATCCGAAAGAAGTAGCAATTTCAAGAACATGGGTACAAACCAGAAAGTGGTTAGGCTTACAAGAAACAGAGTGCTCACAATCGAATAGCACTATCAAATATCATGGTAGAACTACAAAGTGCATCAGTAGCCATGCTACCTATCACAACAGAGCGCATCAGTAGTCCTTGCTACCTTATCGCAGACGCATGCTTGGCCAGGCATACGCCTAGAGCTCGTGGTCCCCTCTAGGTGGAACACTAGTATAGTAACCCTATTAGCTAGGTTCCCAAAGTGCACGATGGACCAATGAATTTACTCTCATTGGGAAGAGCGTTCTATCTATAGGTTCATGTGGTTTCATCTCATAAGAAATATATTGGTCACAAGACCATCAACATATATCATAATTTCAATCAAGTTTAACAAGTAGGAATAATGTGAACTTGATCTAAGAAGGTTGATCAAGTCACTCACATTATATATACAAATACATGGTAATCTCATGAACAAATGGTAAAATTTCAGTTTAGGATATCGTGGAATCTTCATTTAATAATTCGATAATACAATGTCAAGTATATGGAAATTTTATGGGTGAACAATAAGAATATTCGGTCATATCAATTCAAAGAAACAATAAACAAATGCAATGTTCATACTTACCTCAACACAATTTACTTTCGAATTTCCTTTAACAGATTGTCCACAATAATCTCCTCAATTTCCTTGATTTCTTTCTCCTAAACAATTTCTCCAAATATACAAAATTAGGGTTTTCCTAAATCAACAATATTCAACATGATTCCTTAATAATTATCCATCTTAGAGTTTCTATTCTTAATTCCCAACATCAATTTATTTATCTCTTAAAGAAAAATCTGCATTTAATTCGAATTTTCTGTTCATGTTACTATTCATGACAGTCCATTAATTCTAATTTCTCCAATATTATTTACAATGCATAACCTTAAAATGCTTGCAATAAATTTCTATAAACCCATAATTAATTATTCTAACTGCCAGATTTAATTAATCTAAAAGAATATGAAATTTGAAAAAATTTACCTTATTTCTCAAACACTGAAATTTCTAAAATATTCTGCTTGAATCTGACAATTTTTGCCTTAAAATATGCTAATCTAAAGATCTAATGCATTAATTTTAAGTATTAATGTCTTAAACAAGAAATGGAATAAATTTGAGAAAGACGGAAGAAGAACGAAGAAAGAAGAAAGAAAATTGCACAGAAAATCGCTACTGGGCACTGGGTTAAATAGGCCACTGCCTAAAATCCCGCTCGCCAACCTGCCTCGGCAATGCTACCTCACCTAAGCCAGCTCTCCATTTCCACTTCGCGCTTCCCAGCTCGCACTTCCCAGTTCGCCAAACTGATCCAGCAATGGCACTTCGCAAAAGCTATTTTGCTAATCCAACTCTCATATGTCACCTCGCATATGTTGCTTCGCCAAACTCTTCTCGCGAACTCATCCTCGCATATGCCGCCTTTTCGCCAACTCGCTTCACCAAACTCTGCTCGCGAACTACCACTTCGCACATTCCCTTTTCACATAATACTTCTTCGCATAATGCAACCTTGCCTTTTCCTCTTTGCCAAATTCTTTTTCGCCTAACTCCACTTCGCATATGTCACCTCGCATATGCTTCTTCGCCAAATTCCTCTTCGCACATGCTACCTCGCATATGCCTCTTCGCCAATTTCCACCTCAACAATTTTTCTTAGCCACTTCGCTAACTCGCATTGCCAGCTCACAAATGCTACCTCGCATTTTGCTGGCTTGCCATTACCAGGTCCTGCTGAGCTAAAAACTCTTCCTCGGCAACTTTTACTTAATCAGCTCGCAATTGAGTTACAAACATCCAAACTTCCTAATTCTTTTGGTCACATAAAATAGACATGCAGGGGCTCAACATATCCAAAATTCAAATCATAAAGGCAACTACACTGACAATGGTGACTTTCTAAAATCACCCAGTCTTACAGCCCCAAAATCCATTTGAACAACCCTGAGAAAATCCACTCTCCACTGAGTTATACCTATCCAAAATTCCTAAAATTTTACAGCCAATATCACAACACACAAAGGAACATGTCTCATGTTTACACCTTTGGCTCAAACTACCTCAGTCATTCCCATAAATTTCAAATAGACACAGACTTACTGCAGAAATACTAAACCAGAAAAGTCTTGCTCAAGGAGACATAACTCTTCACACACACAGAATTTTATCAAACCATTGTACAGAATTGAAGATGAAACATAAATCCACAACTTTTATGTTTTGCACTTTACCAAATTATTTCTTTAAGATCATGCAATCAATCTCACAAAATCCTGCAACCCAGAAATTCTAAATGTCTCAAACATTCTCATCCTTAATTAATTTAAATTCATCAAATACACAATAAATAAAATACAACAAAATGGAAGATATTACAAAGAGAGAATGAGACACAATATTTTATAGTGATGCGACCAACTCTTTGCCTACGTCCACTCTTCAAGATAACACTTGAGTATTTCATTATCAAGATCTTTTTCCAAGTTCAAGATAAAAAAAAAAAAAAAAAAAAAAACCCTAAGTGTTTTGGCTCATACTCAAACCTTACAAGTGTTTTCCTATTTGGCTTACATTTAAACCCTTAAGAGTTACAATAGATGAGAATAATAAAATCTCTTTTTAACTTTTTCCAACTCTCTAGTAATCAATGAGTTTCAACAACTTTAAAAATTTTACAAACAATAACTCACAAGTATTGTTTTACAAATAATTAGCTCTATAAGCAATAAATACGAATGATTTAGTTCAATAGTTCAATAAATGCTTTATAATAGTTGTTCTCTTATATTTAAACTTCCCACCAACTCATATTTATATCCTAACTTAAAGTAGAGTCATTTTACCCTCTTAAATGTAATTAAATATACTTGTACTTGTTTTTTGACGGTTAGAATTTTTGTCTTTTTCTATCGATTCATGTTCGCAACTGACTACTAACGGTCGTGACTTTTGAAATTCAGAAAACCTTTATAGTCAGCTACCAATATTCACGCAAGTGAATTCTTTGAGTTGTGCCTACGACTGAACTAGTAGCACCTGTGAATATCGCCAATCCTTAAATTGAAGCTACTATCCAATTGAGATTTTCTTACTAGTGCTTACGATTGATTAGTCGCTCCCGCGACTATCACCTCGGCCTTGAACTTTCGCTTCACACTGCAATTTTGTTGTAGCAACTGTGAACCATCAGTAGCACCTGCTACTCTATTGTCTTGTTTGGAACTGAAGTTTTTGTCACTTTCCATGATCCTTAGTTGCGGCTGCAACTTCTAATTCGAGCTTGCAACTCCTGTGTCACGATTGCAACTCAATCTAGTAGCGCTCACAAATAATCTCCTACTTTAGACTTAAGCTTATGTCACTCTCTAGACTACTTAGTCGCAGTAGTGACTCTTTATTCACACTTGTGACTCCTTCGTCACAACTGCTACTCTTTTAATAGCGCCCGCTACTTCTGTATTTTTTGCAATTTGAATTCTGAGATTTTGGCTATCATGCATATAATCAAACAAATAAATTAGTTCTTAAATTAATTATTTGTTACCATGAAAACTAGCATGTTAAAACTTAAAGGTCTAACATAATCAAATAAAGAATAAAAAATGATAAATAAAGTTTAATAAGATTTTCTTAAATCAAATCTAACTCTTTTACAAAAAGGCAGAACTATGTGAATTTTGATTCACATTCAAAGGAATAAGTAGGCATCTAACTCTTTTACAAAAAGGCAGAACTATGTGGATTTTGATTCATATTCAAAGGCATACGTAGGCATGCTATTTTAAAGCATCAAATAAAAAAATACTAAAAAAGTTATTTTTTCAAATTTACTTTATTTTGCTTTATTTTGTTTTAATTAACTATTTTGGGAAATGTGTAATCAATGTAGAACTTATAAAGCTAAAATTGATATCCTCTATTTTGAGTTTTTGATGTATAAATTTAATCATTTTATTTTAATTTCTATTTTTATTTATATGTTTTATTTATTTGCTTCATTTTAATTACTTTACTTATTGCTTTAAATAATGCAATTCCATTCATATAAATGCCATCCTTACTTGTTTATAAAAATAATAATTTCAAGTCATAATTAAATTAAAAGTCAAGTTTGAGTTACTTAAAATCGAAAATCTAGTCCTCGAGCCCAAACCTAGTTCGAAGGTCTAGTGTCTTTTTCATTGGTATGTAATAGGAGTCAAAATGGTTTTTTTCTCAACTTCTCTCATAAAAAATAAATTGAGCTGACGACTTCTCAAATAATTAAAAATAAATGATAAAGAATAATTTACAAATGTAAAGTGAAAAGTGGCCTTAAGTCATGAGAAATCACCCAACAAAGTATTCTGATTCCAAGCAGATCGGACCGATACTTAGACGAGGCCTCACAGTTGGCAACTTCACTAAAGAATAACCTTTTTTTAAAAAAAAAAAGATAAGTGGACTATCAATTGGTTGAAAAAAAAATCAAAATAACTTTAATTTTGGCTTTTTATTTAATTATTGACTTATCATTTTGTTGAGTTATGGTTCATATTTTTATAGAAAATTATTATTTACTAGTGGATCCTAAATATGTGATAGTTAGGCTATTTTATTATTAAGATGATTATATATTTTCTCTTCCTATTTGTATTAGGTTTTAAATCTAGGGAAAACACAAATAGGACTATAATTCTTCTTCATATTTATATTAGATTTTAGACTTAGAGAAAATACAAATAGGACTGTAAATCCTATTTCTATTTGTATAAGGTCTTGGACCTAGGAACAATATAAATAGGAATGTAATAATCATTCTTGATATTTAGTAAAAAAGCAGGCGACTATCCATAGACGTAGGCACACTTGTGTAATATCTGCCATTTTTTTTTTCGAAGTGTCATTATCAATTTTATTTTGTTTGGAGAATTTTAAAATTTAATGAGAAGTTTGGAAATCTCAGAAATTTTGCTTTGACTGCAGCTGAATTCAGTATTGGCCATTACTTGCTCTTAAAGACATATTTGGGTAAAGT
>CANXYC013252137.1:0-23961 GCA_948193065.1 Aleurites moluccanus
TTAATGTGTTGCTAGACACCGCTCACTGCTTGTGACATAAAATATGATTTTATGTCACTGCTAATGTTATGGGAACCTATAGGGTCACACATTTAGATCGGATCGATAATAGGAATTTTAATTCATGAGATGGATTAAAAAAAAGCATTGGGCTAAATTATTTAGCTAAGAACTAATATAAGCCCAAAATTCGAGCCCAAGTCAGATGGGCCGAATTAGAGTTTTATTAGTTAACCTAATGCTAGGGTTAAATGCCTATAAATACACATATGATGTTATTTTTAGGAGAGACTAATTTTCAACCGTTTTTCAGAAAAAGGAAGTGAAACCTAATCCTAATTCTCTTAGACGTATCTAGCAAAACGTCTTGGAGATTATCTTCTTGTTCGTGAGACGAATCAAAGGAGATACGATCCGTTCGTGTGGATACCATAGAGGCAGAAGGCACAAAAACTTCTGCTCTTGACTCAGAATCGTTCTTTCGTAGTCGAATCATCAACCAAAGGTATAAGCCCTAACCTTCTGGTCTGGATCTTCATATGGATCATGGAGGAAATCGAATAAAAATTTTATTCCGCTGCCCTTTTCTGATTTCGATTTCCAACAGATATTTCAATGAGTTAGCAATTTCAACAATGCTCAAAGGTCTTAAGAATGAAATTTATGGACATTTAGAAATAATAAAAAGAAATAAATTCATAATATAGGTTTGGTCAATCAAAGATTCAAAGTTTGGAATTTCAATTAAATCATTTAGACACAATTCAAGCAAAGTAATATATATGTACTCACCTTTAAATCAAAATTCTAAAAAGTATTTATTTTTTCCCTTAGCCTAAACAAAAAGGATTATCTAAGATTTAATCCTATTTGTCCTTTCCTTTGTTAGCTACAAAATTAATTAACATGGGTTTAATACTTAATCAACTTGAAAGTATCAAATTAAACTATTAATTTTATCATATAATCTACCCTGGCAGCCCTACTTGATTTATTCATTTCTCTAGCTACAAATATCTAATTGTTCCAATTATTTTTTCTAATTAAACTAGACATCTGAGGTTATAATATATCCAAAGATAATATGTTTCTAAGCACTACTCAATTTATAGTGGAATTTATAAGTTTGTCTTGCATCCTGTATTTTGTTATGCAAATTCCATCCGGGCAGTCACTACTTTTTTATTTGCAACTCAGTGTGTAGGTATCCAAATGTTATTTTGTTTTCAAAGAAATTTTGCTAAGACATAAGAAATATTTTTTATGTTTTGAGTTTTCCTGAATATGACATTGAGATCTTCAAAATTACATAATTCAATAGAGTTTTTCAGTGGAAACTCTAATCCGAGCTAGTCTTATTTAGTGACTTATATCTCTAAATACGTTCTGAATTTGATAAAATTTCGTTCTAAAAATATAATCTAAACATACATATCTACTCTCTTTTATCAAATTCTACTCCTAAACCTACATAAATTAAGTTACAACATTTTATTCTATACTTTTCAGGTTTAATTCATTTACTCTAACCTAACATTTTATGTTTTATAATTTATTCACTAAATTAATCTACTCATTTCTATTAATTAATATACCAATTTCAGATCATATAACTCTAATTCATACTCTAGTTAATTAATTAAAATTAAATAAATAATTATTTGAGTAAATTTTGAATTTTTTTACCTTAGAGGAAACTTGAAGAACTTATTCAATTCTACTTGTTGTCCTTCACTCCTATAACTTCAATCACTGAAGCAAGTTTATCAAATGATGAGAATGCTTTTTTCTAAACTTAATTTAAAGAAATTTGGAGAGAAAGATGAAGGGAAAAGGAAGAAAGGGAGAGGAAGCTTATCACATTTTTTTTTTCTTCTTTTCTTTTTATTAAATTTTAACTAATTTTATAACCAATAATAATTTTAATAATTATTTTTTAGCATAAATATTTCTTGATTTATGATGTTACCTTGCTTATATAATAATTCCCTTTATTTTTCTATTTAATAATTTTTATGACGAATAAATTGCCAAGTTGCATAATTTGAATTTATAAAATAAAAAAAAATAATATTTTTTATCTAAAACTCTCCAAATAACCAACTCTTTTTTAGTCAAAATATTGACTTTAGATGCTAATATTTGATTAATTAGGCTTAACTAAGCTTGAACTTATTAATTATTTCAAACTTGTCATTTTTCCTAAGTTCTTCTTTTTCACCTATCTTTCATTTGATTTTTAGGCACTTTCTTAAACCCATTTTTACATGGAAATATTTTTTAATTTACTTTTTTCGAAAAGCTGGACTCTTAAATCTGAAAGCTTGCTTTGGACCACCCGGTTCACTTCCTTTGAGATGGAGTGCCACAAAGGTCTTCTTCCCTTTTTGAAGATTGAAAGACAATGGGGAATACGAGACCTACTTTACTTTCAAGATGAGGGGTTGGACCTGATGCATATGAGGAGTTTTACGACTTTCACATCATTTAATGGATAATTGAAAAAATTTATTTATACAAGTGATCATAAAACCTTACAGTCGAACCACCCCGAGTGGTGGACTCTTCGTGGAAACCGAGTTTTCTTCAATCTCGACTGACTACTTACAGGTAAAGAAGGTCAATCAATGTCTTATGATAATGTGGGAAAAATAATTTTTGGAATCGGAGTTCTATAGAATTTATTAAAAATAAAAGACTATGAGGTATACAAACAAAATATATCACATAAACTTACTTTCTTGTTTCCACTAATTCATTAGTTACTTTGAGCTATTTTAATTTTAAATTAATTTTTCTATATTAACTCATCATCTAATAACAATTTCCCTCTTTTAATTTCATTATAAAAATTTTCAAAAAGTTTTAATAATTTCATTACGGAGTAACTATCTATTCTGAAATTTCATAAATCCTCTTAAGTAAAATAGTGGATATTACACTTATAACTAACAGAATAATTAAATGAGATTTTTAATTTCTAGCGGGGTAAATTATAATTAAAATATTAATTTTGGTTGGTTTGAATTGAATAATTTTTGAGGTAAGTTTAAAATAAAAATTGTTATATTCAATTTTTAAAAAAGTTTCAAGTTTTTAAATCTTAAAATGATTGTGGTTTCAAATATCAAGGTGATAGCAGTATGGTAATAGTTTACATTTAATTGTTCAAATTTGAGTCTTGAAATTAATACTTTAATTTTAGTTAGCAGCCAAATTAAATTTTCCTTTAATTATTTCTGAAAAAAATGAAAATCTAAGCCCAATAAAATAAATTTATTTAATTTATCAAAATGGGATATAGCACTAGTTTGGGTCTTGTAGTTTTATTTCACAGGTTGGTATTCTTTGCTAATTAGAAGTATAGTAGATGCAGGACTCCAAATTGAAGACAAATTTAGTTTAATTTTTTAAAATTGTATTCTTTAATTAAACTAAAATTATAAATTTATAGTTGTTATGTTATTCATGTTCAAATTTGTAATTTATAATTATTATCATTATCATTTAAATTTGTAAATTTGTAATATATAATTAGTGTTATCTTTTAAACTTGTAATTTTTATTTGTAATTCTTTTATTTTAAATATGTGATTGCATGGATTTTTTTTATATAATTTGACAAGACATAGGTTTCTAATGAATTTGTTTGATAGCTTGAGAGAAACTTACTGTCTCTTGCATCGAGTCTATTCTAAAACTTAAAAATTCTTTCTGTATCGTCGTAGGAGGGAAATGACTGTTATAAAACTATTTTTAAAATAAAAAGATAAATAATCTCATTATGTTTGTAAATTAACTTTGTTGGATTACTTTATGTTCTAAATATTTCTTAATCCATTTTATATTAATTTTTACTTTTATTTCATTTTCGGCTATTTGTTTATTTAATAGTTAATCATAAAAATTATGAATTAAAATTCATTGAGACCAATTAAGTCCAAATCAAATCATATTCCCATTTCACAAATTAATTTTCATTTTATCATATATTTTG
Source organism: Aleurites moluccanus (assembly GCA_948193065.1). NCBI lineage: Eukaryota > Viridiplantae > Streptophyta > Magnoliopsida > Malpighiales > Euphorbiaceae > Aleurites > Aleurites moluccanus. Next base: position 3,998 of record CANXYC013252137.1, read on the forward strand.
GTTAAAAAAATAAATTAATTATACTATATAAATAATGAGAAATAAAAATATTTTAAGGTCAATTTAATATTTTGAAAGTTAATGTGTAGAGTGTTTAACACTTTCTTTATGTATATGTGAATCCCGAACCTAAATTTTAATTTAATAGATTAATTTTTTAAAGGTTTTTGACTGAGTTTTTTAAAATAATTCAATTAGTGGTAACTTCATTTTTATTTTAAAATTAGTTTTCAATTTTCGTCACTCTATGGCGGCATCGTTAAAAATATTATGATACTCAATATACATTGATGAAAAATATCATTGCCATGGAATAAGACCTCTATCATCAATTCTAAAAATGATTCGGGTCCTCATACAAAATTAGATTCACTAGAGAATTCCTCATTACACAATACAAAACTCTGTCTTGCTTAAAACCTTATAACCAAATGATCTTTTGAAACACCTTATGCATATGATTTATGTGATGCACCAAAGCATCAAGATCATCAATTCATTTTTTTTGGAATGCATCTTAATTTGTCTTAACTAGTTCTTTAAGACCCTAATTCTCATCTTAAGTTTCACCTTATGTGCAGAAAAACTTGCCAACATGGGAGTCCTAATATATATATTTTTTGTAATCTATCACAAAAAAAATATAAAAACCAATAATAGTACACATATATTATATAATAAAATTGATCAAAAACACATTATTTTATCCCAATACGAGCCTAAATTATACAAAATAATTTTTCATAATTTTCTATAATTTTAAAAAGCCAAGAAATATTTTTTTTTTCAAAATTTTCAGTAATTTTAACCACATAAAAAAGCATATAATTAAGAAAATTATTTTTTGGTCATAAAAATTATTTAGAAATATCAAAAATTTCAAAAATAATTTATAGTCAAACAGTAAAAAAAAAAGCAATAAATGGAGGTTTAGAAGCCCAAGCGAGACACTTATAGCGTTGCCACTAGTGAGGAGCTTACAGCTCCAGAAAACAACATATCATTTTTTGTGAGACATCGTTCATGCACGAAACAATGTGTCATTTTACGCGAATGGCATCAAATGGCTAGGGATCATATACACAACACGTGACAGACGAGGCACAATCCACGCGTCGCCTTGCCAGTCGAATCCAACATTGATGTTTCGTCTAATGTTGAAGTTTTTGAGATCCTTGAGTCTGTTTATGAAGTCAGTATGGTCAAACAACATCTCTAACTTAGTGTTTGAACATGTATTATAAGCTTAGGAAAGTGAGACATATTCAATTCAGACCCATAAATTTTCCAAAATTTCAATTTCGAATATTCAATCTTAGGAGATCATATCTCCCTCAATTTACATTCAATTTGAGCAAATTTTATATAGATTTAAAGCTCTACACATGTATCATATAACATGGTATAATCAAGTTGAATAATGAATAACCTAAACACATAGTTTTAAGGGCTTAAATATACTAACTCTAATATGTATAAAAATAACATATGATTGTAATCAATTAAATATATTTAATTGATTCTATAATCAAATGGCTAGGGATCATATACACAACACGTGATAGACGAGGCACAATCCATGCGTCGCCTTGCCAGTCGAATCCAACATTGATGTTTCGTCTAATGTTGGAGTTTTTGAGATCCTTGAGTCTGTTTATGAAGTCAGTATGGTCAAACAACATCTCTAACTTAGTGTTTGAACATGTATTATAAGCTTAGGAAAGTGAGACATATTCAATTCAGACCCATAAATTTTCCAAAATTTCAATTCAAACCCATAAATTTTTCAAAATTTCAATTCCGAATATTCAATCTTAGGAGATCATATCTTTCTCAATTTACATTCAATTTGAGCAAATTTTATATTGATTTAAAGCTCTACACATGTATCATATAACATGGTATAATCAAGTTGAATAATGAATAACCTAAACACATAGTTTTAAGGGCTTAAATATACCAACTCTAATATGTATGAAAATAATATATGATTGTAATCAATTAAATACATTTAATTGATCCTATAATCAAAACATAAATATTCCAACTATGATACCATAGATTTCATAAACTATATAAAATGGATAGAGATCTTGAAATATAGATAATCATATTTTTCATTTGTGTTACCGATTCAGAAACAATCATAAATAAAGAGTTTCTCATTTCACGGTCTAAAAGTGTCAAATGTCCATTTATTCACCAATGTCAATTTTAGAAAAAAAGACTTTGAGTTAAGTGTCTATCTTATTGACTTCTAAAGTATTTTTTTTATGCTTAATTTAATATTTTTAAAGTTATAATTTATTTTTATTGCCATTAATTATTTATTAAATATTCATTATTTCAATTACGTTTTTATACTCTTGATTTGATTGGAGTTACTAATTAATAGTTTTATTAATATATACTTAATATTTCAAACTCTAGTTTTCTTCTTTAGATTATAAGAGTTCAATTCTATATGAGAAGACTTTAGTAGCAAGGAAAGATTGATTTCAACTTTTTAATAATCATTATCAAATTGATATTAGTCCTTTTTTTTATCATAATTTATTTTAATTTATTTTAACTTTTAATATTGTATGTTATGCTTATTTTTCTCCCTAATATTTTTATATGGAATCTTATGTTATTTTTCTTTTAGAATTATCAATTTCGTTTTTCTTTATTTTTGTAGTTATGATATTGAGATATAAAAGTGAAAAAATAAAATAAGAAAACATCAATTATATATCAATTTTGAAAATTTTCTTTTTGTCAATTTCCTAGCTTGGCTAATTGAGAAAATGTCTACGGTACTTATTAAAAAATTAAAATTAAAATTAACAGAAATTCAGTCAATCTCTTGCCTTTTTGTTTTGTTTTGTTTTTTTAAATTATTATTATTATTTTTATTATATTAATTATTTAAATAAATATATTAATAACAACACATATTATTATCTGAAAATTAAATAAAAATAAATTATCATTCAGTAAGTTAAAATTTTAAAATATCAAACTAATATTAAATTAATATAGATAATTATAAATTTAATTGAATTTATATAAAATTAAATAAATTAAAATACTAAAATAGTATACAATTTTTTTAAAAAAAAGTGAAAATAAATAATGATAAAAAATTAAATTGAGTAAAAACTATATTTATATAATTTTATTTTTTATTTATGAAAATTAAATTGAATTTAAAAAATAAAATAAAAAAATTAACATTAGATTAATTAACATTAATATATTAATTTATATTTTTTATTATATTATATTAATTTAATTATTTTAATTTAATCAATTTAATTTTAATTTTTTAATATTTTATTTTTAGCGATTTTTTAATGAATTTAGACACCACAATAATGATAAAAATTACCTATTGTTTGGTTTAGAGTTACTTGGTTTAAAAAAATATAATTTTCTTCTCTTATTTTTTTTGCGGGTTCTATTATATGATGCTTTTTCTTTAGAGTTGGATCAAGCAATTACAAATAATTTTTTTTATATTTATTTAAAAAATTTATTTTAATATTATTTATCAATTTTATATGTAATTATATATTTAAATTAATTCATTTTTTACTTTATTTTTTAAGAGGCACGTGAAATGCACGCGAGTTCATCATCTAGCTACTTGAGCATGAAGTGACTTAGCATCAAAGGGTTGTTGGCCCAAACCGTACCTAGCGGCCGCAATTTGCAGCTCAATTTTTTGAATTTTTTATTTTTTTTACTGTTTATATATATATATAATTTTTTTTTATTGAAAAAGAAAATTTGAAGAATATCCATTGAAATCGAAAAAGAGAAAAAAAAAAAAAAAGCACGCAACGCAAGCTAAGGCGAAGCGTAAGTTACAGAGAGAGAATAAAAATAGGATTTTACATATAAATATGTATTTTTGTTTTTTATAATTTTAGAGAGAGAGAGACTCAAACGCGCAGACACACAAAAGCTTATGTTTGTAGAGATAGAGAAGATATTTTTGTTTCATGCTTCTAATTCTAAATTCCATTACATGACATATATATGTTAGGGTTTTCTTCTTCTGGATCTTACACAATAACATCTTCGCTACGTTTCCTAAATTTCTAGGGTTTTCCCTTTCACTTTCTTCTTCAGGTTCTTTTTCTCTTTCTATATTATATGCATAGATTTTCTTTGCTTATATGTATTATGTTTATAGGTAAAAATTAGGGTAGATTATATATATGTTTTTTGGATTTGAAGTTGTTGCATTTCGATTTTGTGTTGGATTCCGTAATAGATTTTCATTGATTTAGCAGATCAGGTTTGATTTTGCTTCTGTTTGGTTGTGGATGAAACTTTGGTCAATAGTTATGGTTACTTTACTTCTCTTTCTTGTTTATTTTTTTTTTGTTTTTTAACTAGTGTGTTTTATTGTTAAAATTGTGGAGCTTCTGTTCAATTTTGCTTTTAGGAGAAAAAAAAAGAGAGCCTCGTGTTTCTATTATCTTCTCCTTTTTCTTTTATCTCAAATGCAAATTGTGTATTAACAGGTTCTGAAGTTTGATGGATTTGTTGTTTGAACAGGATTTTGACTTGGGCGTACAATTGTAGTTTTACTATCGACAAGTGGGATTGCTGCTTAAATTTTGTTGAGGAATTTGATTTGAGGAGTTGGAAGTAAATTTAATTATTTTTTTTGGGGAAAAGGCTTCTTTCTAATTGGAGAGTTTGTGTTTTGTGTATTGTGATGAGTACACGAACTTCATGGGCAGATTTGGCTGCAAATTCTGCAGCTGAGAACTCATCGGCTGGTTCTGCTAACAATGGGAGTGTAGGCACCACTTCAGCAGCCCCTAGCCGACCCACTTACGTTCCTCCGCATCTCCGTAATCGTGTGCCTTCTTCAGACCCACCAGCTCCAGCTTACACTGGGCCTGCATCAAGTAATGATCGTCCGGCATTTGGTGGATCCAGATGGGGAGGTCCTAGAAATGACTATCGATCTGGGTATGGTGGTGGGGGCAGAGGTGGTGGTTGGGGCGGCAGAAGTGGTGGTTGGGATCGTGGCAGAGAGCGGGAAGTGAACCCATTTGGTGATGATGATGATACAGAGCAGGCCTTTAGCGAGCAAGATAGTACTGGTATTAACTTTGATGCATATGAGGATATTCCAGTTGACACAAGTGGGGAAAATGTGCCACCACCTGTAAACACTTTTGCAGAGATTGACTTGGGTGAAGCATTAAATCAGAACATACGCAGGTGCAAGTATGTTAAACCAACACCTGTGCAGCGGCATGCCATCCCAATTTCTCTTGCAGGCCGAGATCTGATGGCGTGTGCCCAGACTGGTTCTGGTAAGACTGCTGCTTTCTGCTTCCCAGTTATTAGTGGAATTATGAAAATGCATGGGCAGAGTGCACAGAGGCCATTGCGTGGGGCACGAACAGTTTATCCTCTAGCTCTAATTCTTTCTCCAACCAGGGAGCTCTCAATGCAGGTGCATTTTGTTCACTGGCTATTTATGTATATATGCTCATTTTTATGCTGACTACTGGAAAAGAAAATCACGTATTTTGGTTATGATTTCAGATACACGACGAAGCAAGGAAATTTTCTTATCAAACTGGTGTTAAGGTTGTCGTTGCATATGGAGGAGCTCCAATTAATCAACAGGTTTGTATTTTTTTTGTTTGCCTTTTATCCACTGGTAGCCTTTTTTTTTTTTGTTAGTGGTTGTGGTGGTGGTGATATCTTGTATCTTATTTAAAAAAATTCATTATGTTCTCCTCTAATATCATTCCTTGATTGACAATTTTTTATGCCATTTGGATATTTAAGCTGGATGTGTGAAATTGAGCTCTTTTTCCTTTTGTGAGCACAAGTAATGCTCTCCACTTTTACAGTTCTGTTTGGACTCCGATTTTTTTGGGAGGTTTTTTTACTTTTGCAAATTACTGAAGCATGATACTGTTTTATCTCTTTAATGATAAGCTATTTCATGAATCTCTCTCTAGCTTTCTTTTCTTTCTTCTACTTTTTCTTCCCCTTTGAGTGCTTTTCTTGGATGAACTTCTTTTTTCTGAAGTTATGGTTGCGTTATTGTGGCTGGGCTTTATTTTCTACTTCCATGTTTGATTGTAATACTGCAAGTTTTGCTTTCAATTATATGTCCCTTTAGTAAGTTTTAAGAATAGTATGTGATGCTGATTTGTGAGTTTTAGTGGTGGTTCATTTGCAAAGTCACACAGCACACAGGCCCCTTACAGAAACACTCTTCATACACACTGCTTTTCTGGAGAACTTGTGTGCAAAGTAGCACAGTTACTTTGTGGAAAAGGTACTTACCTTTGTTAGATGTTGGCCAAATGTGCTGTGGGAAGGGTGGGGTTGGTGCAGGGTTGATTGCATTTTGGGAGACCCAAACATGTCCCAAATGAGGGACATGGTTAATATCTGCTCGATAATGAGACACACTAGATCGATTGGGTTGTTATAATTCTATGAAAATCAGTCAATGGGTTTGTGTACAATGTCTTCATGCTATTATGAATAATTTAGTTGGTGAATGTTATCTGATGTGTGACCCCTTCTGGACACCATCAGGTTCTTTACGGGTGTTGGCATATGGAATCAGAAGAATTATTGATTGGTTGGATGCCTTGGGGTTAGAAAAGTTATCTGTGGGTCACATTCATTCTTGAGAAACTTCAGAAGTTGTCATCTTCACAATATCTATTTTACGGCAACAAATAGAAGGCTTTCTGAGGTTTCATTTGGGTTGAAGCTCTTGAAGAGGAAGCCTTTATTAATCTCAATGAGGGGCTGGTGCAGTTTCATCTTTAGGTCCGTACCACAAACTGCAACACCAAATAGGGTCATAATTTTGGTTTATTAGAATCTTTGTTTGATGTGAAACATCCCACCAAATGGGTTATCATTGTTTTATGTAAATCAGGCAGTGGCAAAATTTCTTCTATATGGAAACTATTAGTTATTAATGGGTGTTGTTATGTAAGAATCAGAAGATCACAGCTTGGTTGGATGAACCATGCCTTGTGTTTGGAAGAGTTATCTGGGAAAAACTCTCTAGAGATATTAGAAGTTCATTTTCTTTCATATGTTAATATTCTCACAACATGTAGAAGCTGTTTCCAAGTTTTCATGTGAGGTGGCTAGTGGATAGATCTATCATCCTGTTATTGAAGAGCTAAAAATTTTGTTCTCACCTTTTCTTTTGATCTGGAGAGCAGGTTAAGTTTATGTTCAGGCTTGAATGCAGACTTGAACTTGGGTTTGTAGCAGAACTTTCAATCCACTTTTCACACTGATAGGCATGACACTTTTTTTTTTTGACTAGGAGAGTCTGACCCTATTTTAGGATTCTTCAGGATTGAATAGTGTGTATGTATGGGGGTGTTTGGATAAAAACAAGCATTTTGTTAAAATAATCAGTTTTATTAAAAACAAGCGTTTATCATAAAGCTCCTCCCCCCAGCTTTTAAAATTTGCGTTAAATTTTAAAAATAATCTAGTTTTCTTTTTTTACCCAAACACTTTAAAAACTATAAAACTCCTTAACTTCCTCCTAAAACGCAGCTTATAGCGTTTAACTTCCTATCCAAACACCCTCTATATATCTCAAAACTACTTAGTCTGATTCCCTTCTTAATTGTTGAAAGGGAAAGTTTATTTTTGTTCTTTCTTTTCTGTTATGTTTGGGAAGCCAACCTTGTGTTCAAGGCAATCTACATGTGCAAGCAAGGGTTGACCTTTTTTTTTTCAAAAATATATATATATATATATATTATTGAACTTGACTTTGAATTCTGGTTTAGCTCGACTCTTTACAACCTGTCTTGCATAGAGATACTCTGACAGTAACACTTGAAGTTCATGGGAAAATCTTTTAAAATTTGGGAAAATTTGTGTCTAACTCCAAGCATGTGTATTTGAAACTTGAACTCTTATCAAATAAACACAGGTTGGATATATAATATTAAGAAGTATATATAATCATTTTAGTATCACTAAATTTTAATGTAGCCTAGTGATCTTATTGCTCATCTCCACCAATTAGTCTATTGTTATTTCAGCTTATGGGTTGTCTTCTGGGGGGCCTCTAGCAAAATTCAATGGAGGCATCATTATGTGGTTTTGTAGGTCCAGTCTAAGCTAGTTGAGGGTTATTTGAGTTTTTAGAATTGGGGTGTGTTTCCTTCTTTTTATTTTTTTAATTTTTAGATTCAGAAATTTTATTCCTCTATTATTGCCAAATATGTAGGCATTTGCTATTTTTATAGTGCTCTTGAAAACAGGTTCTACTGGCAATTTGATTGTATTGTAAGCTTTCTAAGGGTTTGGGAGTTTAGATTTATTCATAGCCATGTTCGTAATTTGCTAGTTGTGCGAAATTTTCTTGTTTGTACAATTGCCTATGAAATATAGACTTTTTTGTTCTAATTTTTTATTTGTTTCACTACTAGCTTGTTTGGAAAGTGGTGAAAAGGGTGTAAAAGAAAAGGTGCTAGAAATGTTCTAATATTATTTTGGAAGTGGTCAAAATTGAGAAGTAAAGATTTGAAAATAAAATTATTAGGAAGTAAAGACTTAAAAACTTAAAATTACTTTTATTATATGAATAATATACTATAAGTTTGAGGATAAAAATGTAAATTCATAATACGTGACCATTGAAATCTGTGCTTCCTCTAGCTACTCTCCAATTTGAAGAGAACATTTTCTGTGGGGTTCAGATGGAAATTTCACCGCTGGTAATCAATTCCCCTGTGTTTCTCTAGTCTTCCAAATCAAGACAATTCCCCTTTTATACCCTTCTTTCTTTCCCCAGCTTTTCCCCTCTTTACAAACTTGTTGATGTCACTAGCCAATTTGTAATTTCTCCCAAATTAAACTATAAATGGAATAACATGATGTTTTTGCTACCCCGAACATTCTACAAGTCTCATTTCCTGAAAGAAAAGAATATTTTTCCAATCCCCTCCAAATGCTAGAAAATAATTTATAGCTGATTTTCATTTTTGCAACAAAACAACAAAAAAGTCCATTCGTCAAAATGTTTTCCTCGATATTTTTCTATAGGACCTTGAAGCAAACAGAGACATAAGAGTGAAATCTTAAGCTTGATTTGTGGACTTAAGGCATGTGTATCTGGTGTGATATTATTGTTTTCATTTTCTCCCTCTAATTTGTGTTCATATTTGATATTTCTTCTGTAAAGACAGCTGCTATAGTGCTGTAACAACAATTCACAGCGCTTGAGCCGCCACTCAATTTTGTGCTTGTTTTGCTTTAATGACCATAATTTACTCGATTATTGTACCATTGCAAATCTTATATCAATATGGTTCTCTAGACTTTCCCCTTCAGTTCACCAATAAACTGTTTATTCAGGAATTGTAATTCCTTTGGCTGCTGAAAAATAGCTGCAACTTAGGTGGTATTTGAAAAACTGAAAATTTTAAGTGTTGAAATTTCTAAATGGCAAAATTATTTCAAAACCCAAATAATTGATTTTGTTCAGTGCAAAATTGAAAAATTTTAACTTATAATTTTAAGAGAATTTTAGCTTAATTAAAATTTTTTAAGCGATGTGTTCTTAAACAACTTAAACTAAACAGTGCTAGAAAATGTAATTTTTAGTGCTGAATGGTATTATCAAACATCATCTTCCACCAATTCTTTACCTTCTAACCTTTATGGTTCGCTGTTTCCCTACCAATTCTTACCTTTTAGTTAGAGGCCACTTCATCAAACCCTGCCTTGTCATTATATGCTTATTCATGCTGACCTTATTATTTTCTTTAAAACTCAAACTAGGAATTCTACTCTACAAGTTGTATGCGCTTCTGTTTCATTGCTTGTGTATAGTTCTTTTGCTAAACCCTCCCTTCCTGTCCCCTTGTCTCTCTATCTCTATTGACAAGGATGGTGAACTCTTGTTTTGTTACCAGTTTGTAATAAGAAACTGAATTTAAATCTTGAGCACGCGATTGTACTACATAATGCTACTTAGTTTGCAGTTAACTACTATAAGCTATTTTTTAACAAATGGAATGTCTGGTCAGCTACGGGAACTGGAGAGAGGTGTTGATATTCTTGTGGCAACTCCAGGAAGATTGGTAGATTTGCTGGAGAGAGCTAGAGTTTCATTACAGATGGTCAAGTATTTGGCCCTAGATGAGGCAGATAGGATGTTGGATATGGGTTTTGAGCCACAAATAAGAAAAATTGTGGAACAAAATGATATGCCTCAACCAGGCGTAAGACAGACTATGCTGTTCAGTGCTACCTTTCCAAAAGAGATACAGGTCTGTTTTCCTTTCTATTAAATTTGGTGTAACTGTTAATTTTCTTTTCCAGGACATCTTACAAGGAAAAAAAAATTGTAGTTTCTCTCTCATTTACTGCTTTTGTTTTGTTTCCTTTAACTTGTGGTAGGACAGTATTTGGTCTAAGGTGTATAGATCACAGAAGGAATGATACTCAAATTTCATCCATCTGATACCTTTCAACCTATTATTTTTTTGTCATGCAGAGACTAGCTTCTGATTTCTTGTTTAATTACATCTTTTTGGCTGTTGGACGAGTGGGCTCAAGTACAGATTTGATAGTCCAAAGAGTTGAATTTGTTCAGGAGTATGACAAGAGAAGTCACCTCATGGACCTTCTTCATGCACAGAGGGCAAATGGTGTTCAGGGCAGGGTAATGCTAGAGAAAGCAACTTTTGTTGTTCACCTTATTTTCTTTTTGTTTTCTTCCCTGTCAACCTCCCCTCTGTTCCCATCCAGGGGATTGATCGAGTGGCTAGCAACATTGGTTTCTAGTTCTTGAATTTTGATTTTAGTCTTGATAAATGTTGCTTTTTGTCATTCTATTTTTTCAGCAAGCTTTAACATTAGTTTTTGTGGAGACAAAGAAGGGTGCTGATTCACTTGAACATTGGTTGTGCATTAATGGATTCCCTGCTACTAGCATACATGGTGATAGAACACAACAGGTATTTTTCTTCATTGCTGTAGGAATTTTTTTATAATTGGGATCTATTATATTTTCTGGATCTGAATGGGGCATAAGTTGGTACTTGGTGCTATTGAATGACACACAAATAGTACATCGAGTAAATATCTAACTAGCTGACTTCTCATTAGGTTGTTTTCTATTCATTACTTTCATGTATAGTTTATCTTCTTGGGTGGTATTCTCGAGGCTGTTGTTTTTTTTTTGGACAAACTGATTACAATTGTGGGGAGATTTTGAAAATGGAGAGAGAGAGAAAGAGAGAGAATGGTGTGCAAGATATGATTGTACTGGTGCATTTTGTTATTCCTTGAAAGAAAGATGAATATATTTTTTAGAAATTGAGATTGCGAATCGGCACACTCCTTAATTGTTGCTTATTGTAAAATTAAAATGGTAACAAAGAATAATTCTACCCTTAAAATATTAACAAAAATGAAGATGGACACTATTTATGGAATATAGAGATTAAACTGATTGAAATTAAATGATTATTTAAAAAATATATTATTTTTAATTTTAGATGGTTAGTTTGGAAATTCAGTTCTCTGAATGCTTACTCTTACCCGTTCATATATTATATATTTAAGCTTACCTCAGCCTAAGTTCAATCCAAATTTTGTTCAAGCATTTGTTTATCGATTGAACTCAGCATAGAACGAGCTTGCAGAAAGGTTCAATTTTTTTGGGCCAAACAGACTGAGTTTTGAGCAAACTCGGCCCAATTTTTCATATAACCAAATGGAATTGGAGCTCTGAGAAGTGCAGGTATTTGTGTGTTTTGGGGTTAATTCATAAAAAAAAAAATAAAAAAATTCAAGGTTGTCCAAACATCAATATATCTTCTAATCAATTATATCACCTACTTTAACATTAGTGTCAAATCAATTGTGTCTAGGTTGCCAAAACACCCTATTTGTTCTGATGTGATCATGTGAACTTTTCATGCTTATAAAATATGAAAAGGTAATGTACAAGGGGGAGAGATCATATATATATATATATATATATATATATATAATGTCATAATAATAATTCAAAATGTCATGCTATAATCCATGCCATCCCATGGGGGTTCTGGCACATGTATCTCTAGGTTTTCATAATTTATTCTAATTTGAACTTTGAAGTAGGTTTAATATAATTGATACCAAAAAAAAAAAAAAAAAGATTGTCATAATTGATACTTGAACTAAAATTTTTGATTTTTTTTGGTCAAGTTAACCTTCTTAATGGAATATATATGGTATATATAAACCTGATATTAGGGGATTGAGTTTATCCTTTGGATATGTATCTTTTTGGGCTTGTCATTTAATTGTGTGTTGGTTGATATCCCTCATCATGCAATGCTTCTCTTGTATGTTTCTGTGTGCTTAAGATTGTGCCCTTTTATCATTTATCAGCACCTTTTTATATGGAAAAGGTGTTCCCTGTATTGGCTCCATCTAAGTTGTTAGTAGGAGGTAGAATTTGAAGTCTTGCCTTTAAAATTACCCATGTGAAGCTGCTGCTTTAAAATCTGGAAACTGCACATTGCTCTTGCTCTACAGTGCACTGGGGATGGCTTCGTGGTAAATGTGGGACCTTGCTCTGAACTATTTAGGTTTGATTCCTGACCTTGCTAGTTGGCCAAGGAGTGTACCTATCAGGCCAAGATTTGCATAAATAGATCATGCAGTAGGATTTATGGTTATTGAAATTTAAAAAGAGAAAGCTGTAGCATCTGGGTTGTGAACCCTATAATGTTTCACATGATAATACTGGAGTATTTTTAACTAATTTTATTAGAATTAGCTTCAAAAAGAGTGAATAATATGAACTACTGATACTGTGGTGCTTGTTATTGAGATACTGATAGTTCTAGGGTATGAGCACCCTTAAAATTTATGGTTCATACTTATCATAATACAAATGTTCTACTATGAAAGTTGAGCACACTGAAGTGGTAGTAGATGAGAAACAACAGACCTATGATCACATGGAGGGAAAATGGTGGAAAAGTACTTAGCAGGCCTGAATTATTCTGAAGATGAAATCCTAAACTGCGTGGAATAAAGGAAATGAATCCATATAGCTGACCCAACTATTTTGAGATTAAGGTAGAATTGAGTTGAGTTTTTTTAGAATTATCACAAAATGTCACCCTTACGTGTATGTTCCTTGTATCTTAGCACTGTGAATTAGATGGATCCTTGTACATATACCATATGAAGCCTGCACTTGAATCTGTGTCACCTTATCTTTATTCTTGGAAATGATGGTTTCAGTTTTGTGGGTTGATGCTGTGCTGTTGCACATTACAGCTCAATATGTTGTTTTCACAAGTTAGTTCTTAAATCTTGCAGGAAAGAGAACAGGCATTGCGTTCATTTAGGAGTGGTAACACCCCAATCTTGGTAGCAACTGATGTTGCAGCACGTGGACTTGATATCCCTCATGTTGCACATGTGGTCAACTTTGATCTCCCAAATGATATTGATGATTATGTCCATCGTATTGGACGTACGGGGCGAGCAGGGAAATCTGGTCTTGCTACAGCCTTCTTCAATGAGGGCAATACATCATTGGCAAGGGCATTAGTTGATTTAATGCAAGAATCAAATCAAGAAGTACCTGCTTGGCTCTCTCGTTATGCAGCTCGTTCTTCATATGGTGGAGGGAGGAACCGTCGTTCTGGAGGAGGCAGGTTTGGTGGCCGTGACTTTCGAAGGGATTCTTCATTTAGTAGGGGCAACTCAGATTATTATGGTGGAGGAAACATCAGCGCTGGATATGGAGCTTCTGGTGGATATGGTTCAGGGGTGACGAGTGCGTGGGATTAATGATAGAGAACATCTTAAATGGGTTACAGTACTTGGTGCCTAATGTTGTGGACTGTCCCCTTAATTATACTCGAGTATTTTTGGTTTTCATTGTCTCTTTTAGTTAGTGTTTTTAGCCATCTTTATTACTATACTCATAGAAGTGGTTTATCATTGAGAGGGGGATATAAGTTTGGGGTTGGGCTGCAAGAACAGAGGTGTATAATGCTTGTAGGTTTTGGTGAAAAAGTTCTAACAAAGTAGGAATTACTTGTTGCTCATCTTTTATCCCTTTTTCTTGTTAATGCAACTTTATTGGATGATGTTGGGTTGTAGAATATGTATTTGAGAGGCATAGGGTTTCAATTTAGCTGCATCCCTTGTTAATCCCTGTGGGCATGTTCTTTTCAACGCAATTTGTTGGGGGGTATATTGTTGAGGCATCCGGTCCTGCCATCTCTGGTTTAATCTTTCTTTCCCTCTGGAAAAGGAGCTTTCAAAGCTTTTATAGTATTTCGGTGGTCACAGAAATAAAATACAAAGCTATCTTGGAAAGTGAATGTTTTTGCTATAATTCAACCCTTCATATCTTTATGTTGCTGCTTATATAATTGAGCTAATCTTTTCATGTTCGCAAGTAACACAATTTTGTGTGGTTGTCACTACTGTGGGAGTATTTATTTATTTTTGGTATTGTCGCAAATTGCAAGAAAGATTATTAATGTGATGAGAATTTGCAAAGGAAAAATGCTTTTCAAAGTTTATAATGTAAGCAGCGTGACTGGCGAATCTAGCTACGGCTTGGTATTGAATGTTAATGTTTTATATTTGTTTGCATATTTTGGCATTTTGGTTAAATTGGTTAAAGCTTGATTTCTTTGTTAAACTCTAGGATTCATTGCATCTTATGTTAAAATATTGCTGCTTGAAATTTTTTTATATGTCCTTTGTACTTTCACTCATTTTATAATTACGCTCAATAATATTTGATTGTGTTAAGTGAACGCCTATTTGGCAAGTCAAACACAGAATCTAGAAGGTTCAGCGATCAAAATTTTCAAGTATTTTCATCTCATCTTCTGGTTTTTTTGGGGATAATTTCATCACTAGCGTATTTATATTTTAAAATCTATTATTTTGATATCTGAAGATTTTTTTTTCCAATTGTTTTAAATTTATCAAATAATCTTATTTAAATATTTTTATTCGTTTACCATCTACCGAAGTTTTATGGGGTTATTGGACACTCAAATTAAAAAAATTATATTATTAATTTCTGAATAATTTTTCTATCCGATAAATTTTAAAATTTTTAAAAATAATTATATATATTTATATAATTTTAATTATTTATCAATCACCGAAATATTAATTTATAATACCCCTCTCTTTTGATTTGAAACTTTTCTAACTCCACACAAAATTTTGCTTTGGCATTCAATAATTTAAAAATTTCCTTCTAATTCTTACTCCTAGTCTATCACAATTTTTTTTTTATTTAACAATTCAATTTTTTTTTTTTGTCCTCCCTCTAATCTTTAGAGATTAAAGAGTTGCAAGTCAATATTTTCATAACTGATAAACGATTAAAATATTTATCTGAGATTATTTTTAAAAATTGAAAATCATCATACTAAAAAAAAAATAATAATTATTTTTAAAAATTACGAAAGTCATCAAATTAAAAAATAGTCCAGATATTAAAATAGTAGATTTGAAAAAACTCAGTATCTAGCAAAATAACATGATAATCATTTAACCCTACATATGACAGTTAATATTTTGATAATCGGTAAATGGTTAAAAATAGATTATTTTTAAAAAATTTAGAAACTTGTGAAATTTTTTTTTTTCAAAAACGCCAAAATAACAAATTTTAAAAAGTACTATATGGTATTTTTTTTTTTTATATAATTTACTTATTATTTTGTACATTTTATTTAGTGGTACACCTACTTTTTAGGCTGTTAATATGACTAATATAAAAATAATTATTATTGTTATTTTAGGATGTATAACATAATGGATAGTTTTGAAATATGTAGTGTGTTCTTGAAGTAAGAGAAGAGGCAGGAATATA
This sequence comes from Aleurites moluccanus, assembly GCA_948193065.1. Taxonomy (NCBI): domain Eukaryota; kingdom Viridiplantae; phylum Streptophyta; class Magnoliopsida; order Malpighiales; family Euphorbiaceae; genus Aleurites; species Aleurites moluccanus. Next base: position 19,890 of record CANXYC013252137.1, read on the forward strand.
TAAGAAAGTAAAAGTACTATGCGTGTGAATTGAAATGAGAGAATTCTTTTAATTAATTATTAAATGTTAAATACTAGAAATGACTAACAATAATTAAATATATTAATATATTGTTAAAATATTGTTTAATTAATAATATATAAAAAGATATGTTAGCGTTGCTTAAAAGATGAATATACAAAAATAGAGATATATTTAATTTAAAAATAAAAAAATTATTTATTATTAGTTTATTTTTATCTTTTAGGTATTAGAATTTTACTATATAAAACATTGACAAATTATATATATATATTGATTATTGATACGTTAGTTTGAATAGACTTTTAACAGAATATGCTAATTATTTATATAATAATTTGCTAGACATATGTGATGGTGTATGCAATGCATAGGAGTTTGTATGAAAAAAAACCCCTAAAAACTAATGTATTTTGTTTATATAAACTTTAATTTTGACAAATTATACATGTTAAAATGTGTATTAAATATATATATATATATATATTTTTTGTCTAAAAGGTAATGTTGTTAATAACCAACCAAATCTTGTGATCTACCAAATTAACACAAAATCTCTTAGGTGAATCACTTGATTAGTGATCTAATTCACTCGTAAACCACAAATTCAATCCAAACTTACCTAAAAAGACAAAACTCGAAATGATTTGAAATTGATATCATATGACTTGAATTTAGTAATCCTAATATGTTTGTCACCCCTATAAAAAACCCACAAATTAATTTTATTAAAAGATATTTATCTTTTTTCCCTGGTTGAAGAAATCAGTAGAAACCATCAATGAGAAAAAAAAAAAAAAATGTAAAACACTACTAATTACCTTATTCAAAACTGATGAAAAAACCAATTATTGATATAAAAGAATCAATAATTGTCTTTACTCTTTTCATGTTCCTTGAGGTCTTTTTGCCAATGATGCTCTCGAGTATTGTTGGTGATTATAAAAAAGAATTATAAACCAGTAATCAAAATACAAAATCGACAGCAACTAAAATGAAAGCAGATAGAGAGATGTAGATATTGAATGTGAATTAAAGGCCATATATGCTGGGAAACATAATCACTACAATCTTAGAAAAAAGAAAGATATATTAAGAGAATAAAATGATGTTCTAAAATCCAAATCCAAATTATAAAACTAACTTGAATTAAATAAGTTTTCTAATAATAACCGTTATCTTTGATAAATTTATTAGCTCCTTGTTTTCTTTACTTTTTGAATAAATAATGTTAGACCTCATAACATATAATCATACTTTTGCAAGTTTTGAAGTAAGTATAAGGTATGGAGCAATAAGACTTTCATGAACTTTTGGAGAGTCCTTAGAACACTTAGGATTAAGAACGAGTTGAAACGGGCAAAAAATAGGCCCAGAAGTCCAAAAAGACCTTGACTGCAAAGATGCCACCGTCCTTCTTTGTGGTTGCCATCGGACCTTCATGGTGTATCCGCCAAGAACGCTTGGTGGTAATGCCAAGTTTAGCTGGTGGCACCCACATAATCCTCAATCAAACCAATAATGTGCCACCACCCTTCTTTATCGATACCACCAGCCCTTTATGATGGATTTGCCAAGAACGCTTGGTGGCAATAACAAGCCTAACTGGTGGCACCTCCACCAGAGCAACTTGAATCCACCACCTCTTACTGGTGGATCTGTCAAAGAGGCCTAGTGGATCCAGTTGTCACAACCCGTTTCCGGATCGCGACGGTCCTAGGGTGCGAGAGATGCCAAGACGATCGGCACCCGTAAAACCCATCAATCTCATACTATGCAATCACTCACAATATTGCAGCGAAAATATAACTATAATTATAACCAATATTGCAGCGAAAAGTCATTATCAATCAATAATAGCAGTACATATAACCATTCACTTATATAATACTATTCATTCTGTCACTTTGCCATTTATTCTGTAAATACCATATTCATATCATTAATAATCTCCAATATTCCCATACATACATATTCATACACTAACTATACCGTACAAAACCCATGAAGCAATTAGGATATGAACATACAAAATAATACAGTGTTTAATATAATTACAATGCTACAAGACTATAGAATTCACAGAGAGCCAAAAGAGCTGGGATATCTGCCTCCTACTCTGCACCTGAGAGGGCGAATAATGAGAGGGTGAGTATATATGATACTCGGTGAATCTAATATGCATCGATCAATAAAATGGATAATAAAATATCAATAAGCAATAAGCAGATGACATAAATGGATCAATCTGCTCAAAAACTCTGTAATTACATAATTAAATACAGAATATGACTGTAAGTAAATAATCACATCAATAGAATCAATATCACATGGACAAGATGGAAATGACAGATATAGAGCCATGAAATGCATAGAAATGTGCCAAGCACAAATCACATATAAATATATATATATATATAACATAAGACTGTACGGGTCTTATGACTAGGAGATCCTTTCCTAGTATAGGGTATCAATGAATACAATGTGCACAAGGTCGACAACATGAACTCACTACCCTATTGGAACGACAGCTCTATCAAATCACCTTGGAGTCAATAGAAACAATAATCACATCAATAGATGCCATTCAAAACAATGGCATCGACAATATGAATAACTCATCAGAAATCAATTGAATTGTAACACCTCAACCAAAAGCTAACCCAAACCATTAGAGGGGCTATAGAGGGGGAAATTTTTTCTTTCTTTTTGCATTGTTAATGATGTATGTTTATGTATGAAATTGATGATTATGCATGTTATTTGAATTAGTTTTAGGCATAGAAGTAGTCTAGAGGATGCTAGGACTTAATCGAAAATTTTTGAAATTTTGGTGAACTGGGGGCAAAATGGTCATTTTTCGTCCATCGAAATTTTATGAATTTAATATCATATTTAAAAGGAGAAAATAATTTAAAGACTTGAAAATGACCTTATTTTATTTATTTGAACAGTATTTTAAGAAATAATCCCGGTCGAAAATTTTTTATCGGCATATTGCTAGATTTCGGTGTTTCGGTTGCACTAAGGGTATTTTGGTCATTTTCTTTATAACATGGAGTTATTGAGTGTGTGCAACCTTATGGTATTAGTTTAGGCTTGATTAAATCTGACCGTTGGATCAAATGATAAAGAATTGGATGGTTAGATGAGTAGGTTGCAAATTTGCTATCCTAAGCTCAAAGTATGGGATTATTGCTTATGGTTTATGATTTGGTGTGTTAAAAGCATGTGATATTGATCTTGGTTGACTTTAGATAAACCAATAGGATTAAAGTAGGAAGAATGGATGGTTGGATGACTAGGATTCACCAAAATTACCATGAAACCTAAACCATTGGATCACATATTTTATATATGGATAAATATAACAATTTGTCATCTTCTTCCTTGGAAAATTTCAGACCAAAACATCACCATTGCTGCATATGGTTCGGCCACACCATGTCCCTCAATTTTCTTGTTGTTTTCTTTACATTTTTGATAGAATTAGATATATTCTATCATCCTAAACACTAATCTAACCTTTAAATTCAAAGAAAAGCCATTAAAGGCACCAAATAACTTAAGGAAGTTTTGGAAGAAATCTTGGTAAGTTATGAATTTTGAAGTTCTTTTAGTTTATTAATGTTCATAAGGTGTTCCTTGTAAATATTTATGGATTAGAATTAGTTTTGCATGGTTAGAATTCAAAGGAATAGGTTACAACCCTAATAGGTTGATTATTGAATTAAAGTATGTTTTTGATATGTTTAATGCTTTAAATGTTGTGTATTTGAGATGTATAGCATGTTTTGATGATTAAATGACGGAAATTAGTTGATTTGGAGCACTTTGTGTTATGGCCGAAATCATGGATAGGTTAGGGTTTGGTATACATTTTATGGTTTTAGGTATTTAATGCTTGGAATGAGTAGTATTTGATGTATATGTGATGAATGGTTGGTTTAAAGTTGAAAAAGAAATCATTAAGATGAAAGGTTGTTTTGGCCGAATGGAATGAAATAGATTAATGGTTTGTGTTTTGATGTTTGTTAGGTTTAAATGC
>CANXYC013252262.1:0-17115 GCA_948193065.1 Aleurites moluccanus
ACATAAATTAACAACTTTCATATTTTACACTTTACCCAAATATGTCTTTAAGAGCAAGTAATGGCCAACACTGAATTCTGCTGCAGTTCAAACAAAGTTTCTGAAATTTCCAAACTTCTCATTAAAATTTTAAAATTCTCCAAACAAAATAAAATTGATAATTACACTTCAAAAATGTCAGATATTACATATATATTAGGAATATTATAGATGGATATATATATTGTTTATTGAATTTTGTCTGGATTTATATTTTTTGGGTTATGCTCCCTTTCGCACAACTTTAATTATTAGAATTTTTTGTTATTCTCAAAGTGAAAATTCATCTATAATTTTAGCAATTATTTTACTTTTTTCATAAGTCTACTATTTTATTATTCTCATGTGCAAACTGTTTTACTTTACACGTAATTAGTTTGAAAATATATATATATATATATATTGGATTTTATAATGATTGCTTTTTTAAGTTATAGCTCTATGCATGAAGTATTAATGGTTGTATTTGTTTTGTTACAATATAAAAATTTATATATATAATATTAATTGTGATATTTTTTTGATAAGTCAATATTATATTACTTATTTTATTTTATTTTATAATTCTTTATTGCCCTCAAGTTGCTGTAATTTTTAAAGTTTTTCATTGTTTAATTTATATATTTAGCTTAATATTTTATATTATGTATGTTATTTATTCTATATTAATTATGTATTGTTTATTATATTTTGTTATTATTTTGTGTTTTGGCTCTAATCTTTATGTTAATAATTAGTTTTTTTTAATGATTAGATTTTTTTTGTCATTTCCTAGGTGAAAATTCATATACTCATCATTGATGATTTAACTTTTTTCACAAGCCATTTATTTTATTGGATTTAAATGTTACCATTTTAGTTTTTAATGTAATGTGCACGTATCATTAGTGGGAAAAAAATTATATAAATAATTTAAATATATATTTTTATATATTGGTTATTTATTGTTTGTCATATTTTTTTTATAGTTCCAATTCTTTCTTTGCAGTGCTAATAATTACTTTTTTTTTATCATTTCCAAGGCTAAAACCTATATTTTAGAAGATGTTAATTATTTTTCTTTTCCCACAAGTCAACTGTTTTGATTGTCACAGATTAAGTTTGGGCATGCAATTGGTTAAAAAATAATTATTTTAAATAATTATTATAATATCTTTTCATATCTAACCTCTACTTTTAAATTTTTAGCCTCTTAGCTTTAGTTATTAGGTATAATTATTGTTTAGGTATAATTATTGTTTTGGCTCTATTCACCTATTTGCTATTCACTTTCAACTTATGATAAATATAATAGTCTTTGCAGTAAATGTAACTCACAACTACAAGTACTTTTTTAAATGCTTTCCTATTTATTTTTTATGTTATTGGGATGGTATTAATTAACTTTTTATGATATTTATGACACTTTTAAGATTTTTATGATTTCATGTTCTTTTGTATTTGTTTATTATTTTTTTGCATGTCTTTTTTTACTATTATCAATAGATTCTTTTAAGTATTAATGTTTGAATAAATGCTTTAATTAATATTCTTTTAGTATGTTCTCTTCCACGTTGTTTGGGTTAGAAATTCATAGTTGTTAATTAAAAATTTTATTTAGTTTGTTTTTTATATTTTGTTTTTGATGTCATTGAGGTTAGAAATAAACAGATATTTATTAAATATTTTATTTTAATCACTTGAGTTAATTCTTAAATATTTTTTCTTTAAGAAAAAAAAATACCATTTATATATTTATTGGATTGTTAGGGATTAGTTCTTACTTTTCCATACAATTACATAATCCTAGAAAAATATAGTTGTTATTTTAATTTTCATTAGATGAAATAACTATAACTATATTTATTTTTAATGGATATTTTTATTTGTTTTGTATTCTTTTATTTTATGAAATTTAAAAGACTTTTAATTTATATGAAATATATATGCAACATTGGAACAATTTCAAAAAATACCAATTTTAGCTATATGAAATTTTTTTAAAAAAAATAAAAATTGTTAGTAATTTGCTTTATTTAAAAAAAAAACTATTGCAAATATATATAACAGCCCTATATAAAAATAATTGCTTGCAACTTTTTTTCCAGCATGTCTTTTAGTTTATTTTTTTATATTATATTCATGTTCAAATTATATTTGTACTTTCTTTCTCTTCCTTTCTTTTAACATTTTTTTTTCTTCATTTTTCTTTTTCTTTCTTTTGAATGGCCTCTCTCACTTCCTCTTTATTTTTTATTTATTTTTATTTTTACTTTTTGTTGCAAATCTCTTTGAATCTATTTTTTTTTTCCATATATTTGATTGAAGTTTTATTGATGATTTTCAGTTTTAATTTGCTGGGTTTGTCATGGTTTTGGTAATTAACTAATTTTAATAAATGTATAAATTATCATAATTCCAGCCCCAAATTTATAATTTAGAATTTAATCATTCCTCAAGGAATTTATAATTTAATCCTCTTTTTGCTACTGTATTTGCAAAACTAGGTTTTTGGTTTGATTATCCAAATTTTAGCCCCGAAATTAAATAATTCAAATTATAATTTGCTGCTGAATTATTTTTCCTATAATTTATTTTGAAGAAAAGAGATAAATATATGAGCCCTTTATTAAAAAAAAATTAAAATTAGTTTATTTAAAATTATGTAGTTTAGATTTGTTTGTTATTTAGTTGTTATTTTATTTTTAAATTTTTTTTGTAGAGATTTTCCATTAGAATGGTACTAACTGTTTATATCAAGACTTATTCTCCTATATTTGTAAAATTATATCTTCTAGCATAGAGAAGATGATTATTATTCAGATTGAGTTGAGCCCTATTTTGGACACAATTTTACACCAACTAGACCTTCCATCTCCAGTTTATGATTTTCTTGGCGGTGAAGACAGTGTATATTGTTGCGTATATTATTGCACTATATATTATCCATACATTGATCAAAATGGAGATCAGTTTATTTTTTTCAAGGCTGGATTTAGTCATACTTCTATAGATGAGGCAAAAAACAATATTATCCTTTATGTGATTGACCATTTAAAAGCAAGTTATGAGTTGGATATCTTAGATTTTAACCATAATGAAATGGTTATTCATAAAATGAATTGCGACTTTTTACAAAATCATCAAATAGTTGCCATATAATGCTTATGTTTCAATTAAATATTATAGATTGTATAATATATTTTTAGTTGATGCATTCTTACTTTTTTTTAAATGCTTTATGAAAAGTATAATAAATTTATGTATTTTTATATATTAATAATAAACCCGCGGCAACGCGCGGGTAATATCTATCTAGTTTGGAATATAATCAATGAAACTTTAATCTAGTCATATTATTCTTCTCTATGTTGAGTTTAAACTATAATTATTATGTTTGTTAGTAATTGTATTTCGTCTACTTCAACATTATGTCCAGTATTGTAATTCTAATTTTAATTTTATCATACTCATTGAGATTCAGTAAATTCCGAATAATGAATAATTTAGAGTGTTTTTTTTTTTATATACAATGGGGGGCAAAAAGCCTGAGAAGAAAACAAGAACTAAACAGGCACTAGACGAGGCCAAGAATAATTTAGATTATGTTTAGTAGGATATAAAAACCAATTCGACAAATAAACCGAAAATTCATTTCACAAATTTTATTTTCCTTCGTTAAAATGTCTGAAACAAGCTCTACATTCGCCCAGTATCTAATGCTCATCCATCTCTGGTAAAAAAATTAAGACTTTTGCTTATGCTTTGGTGCAATATATTACTAATTAACACTTAATTAGTACAATATTAACAATCATTAAAACATGAAATTAATTTATAGAAATAATTAAAATTTATAATACGTATTTACCAAAACAAAATTTCTCTCTCTCTCTCTTTCTTTTATATAATTAATATCATAAAATTAGGTTTGATGTTTTTTTTTCAAATTAGATAAAAATATAACTATATATTAATATTTAATTGGATTGCGAATTACAATGATGGTATATAATTTCTCCAATTGAACCCAATATTTTGGATTAAAAAACAAAAAACCTTGCTCTGTTATGGCCCAACCATTAAAATGGGCTTACCACTTTTTTAGCTCAATTTAACACTAATCCTTAATCTTCTCTGCCAAATTGGACCAATGCCTATAAGTTGTCCACCTCGTTAACTTAGGTCTTATAGGTTAAAGAATATGGATTTCATAATATTTCACGATTGATATTTGTCTTGACTTTTCATTGTGTTTTGAGTGCCAAACCTTTGTTGATAGGATTATGAATTAAGAAAGTTGGAGACAACTATCTGGCTATTGGCCACAACCTTTTCACAACGAAGCTAAACATCTCTAACCTCTGTGAAGCCACCACTAACTCATCGTCCTTCTTATGAAGATCATCCTTCAGCTGTAGGGAAGCATTGCTCACTAGTTGATGAGCTCATTCTTTATTGAACCTTTCTTGATAGGATTATGAACCTTGATAATTCACATGAATCGAAGAGGAAGATGATGCCCTTGGTTCATGTGGGGGCTCATTCCTCGTCTTTAATCCAGTGATTTCGACCCTTGGTCCAGTAGTAGGCGCACTTACAATGATGGTCATTTGCTCCCTGGGTTGGAACTCAATCTCTAGTCTCTTTACAAAGATAACTGAAGCCACAGTTTTTGCCTCAGTTTATTAGCGAGATCGTGAAAAGGGAATGGTTATTGAAGCTTTGCCTAAGGAAAGTACAGTGGTAAACTTAAAAGGTGGTAAATATGACAACCCAGTTCATAAAGAATTCATATATTCTTCAAAATTTATTCGACCCTATCTAAAGGTGAATCAGTTAAAGTAGTTCCTACAAGGAGCCAAGATGATGTTAAAAATACTATAAAAAATGTGTGTTATTCATGTTAGAGATATTTTCTATATTATAGAATAGGAATTCCACTTATATTAAAAAATTTATATGCTTTTTATATTGTAGAATATGAATTTCACTTATATTAAGAATTATGTATTAATTATGAATCTTTATTTGCTCTGTATTTATTTCTCTTTTAGGTTTATTAAATGTGTATAAATAGAGTTGTACTCTTTTGATTAATTTAAGAAAAAATATACAAACTTCTCACAATAATCTTAACATGGTATCAGAACTTATACTCCTATGAGATCTATAATTTTTTTTTTTGTTCCTCTTTCTTTGTGTCTCCAATAACTCTTGTTTCTTTTGTCTTCCATAGTTCTCCATAATTCTTATCTAATGGCTTCTATTACTCCTTCATCCTCTAACCCAATTTCTTCTATTCCCTCTACTCACACTCATCAAAATTTCTCCATAAAATTAACCAACAAAAATTATTTAGTTTGGAAAACTCAATTTATTCCATTTCTTAATTATCAAAAACTTACATTTTTTATTGATGGAACTACTGCTTCTCCTCCTTTAACTATTTTGAGCACTGATGAAAATCCTCATGAAATTCCAAATCCTACCTATGAAACATGGTTTTTACGTGACCAGATGCTTCATTCCTGGTTATTCTCATCTCGTACTGAGGAAATTTTTTTATATGTGATTAACCTTACTATATCTTTATAGGTATGACAAGCTCTTGCTCATGCTTTTGGAGCCGTTAATCAGAATCGTCAACTTCAGCTCAATATTGAGTTATAAGAACTCAAGAAAAATGATCTATCTGTTAGCTCTCATCTCAACAAAGCAAAATCTATTGCAGATGAATTACAAGTTGCGGGAAGGAAAGTTTCCCCAGCTGAATTTAATGCTATTATTTATCGAAATATTGGGAGTGACCATCATAGCATTATTACTGCTCTTAATCTTCGCCCAACTCCAGTCCCATTTCATGAACTTCATGGACAACTTGTGACTCATGAAATTATTCTAAATAGTATGAATACTCCTGTTGCTAATTACCTAAACAGGTCTGACCCATCTACCTTCTCCACGTCACAGTCATCATCCACTATGGGTGGACTACTGCCAGCCCCACAACAGCAGCTACTGCCGATATCACAACAGTAACCTCTTCATGCATCATGCCAAGCTTCCTCATTCAATCCGAATTTCAGACGTGGTTTTCAGGGCCTTTATCAGATTTGTAGCATGCGCAATCACACTGCCGATCGCTGTTGTCTCCAGTACTCTAATAAATCTCGTCGACAGTTTCAACCCCAAGCTAATTTTACCTTTTCAGGTGGCACTTCTCCCTCTCATTACAATAATCATGGTCGTGATCATCATCTTTGGTATCCTGATACGGGTGCGAATTCACATGTTACATCTGATATCTCCACATTAAGCAGTGTTTCTAAATACAAAGGAGGTGATCAATTGCATGTAGGGAATGGTCAAGGTTTACAAATTTCTCATCTTGGCAAAGTTTCTTTTCTTTGTTCACATGGTTCCTTAAATATGAATAATGTGTTATATGTTCCTCGTATAATTAAAAATTTACTTTCAGTTAATCAATTTGCTAAAGACAATAATGTTTTCTTTGAATTTTGGCTAACTCATTTTTCTATCAAGGATCAAGAAACTAAGAAACTACTCCTCCGTGGCCTAAGTAGGAAGGGCTTGTATGTGATGTGTCAACCACGTGCTCAAAGGAAAGAAGTGCATTCTACGAATTCATCTCTACCATATGAAGATTGGCATGCTAAATTCGGTCATCCTAATATTAGAAAAGTCAAACAAGTTGTCAAAAATTTTAATTTAGGATCTTTTAGTCCCAGTTCTATTTGTCATTCATGCTCTTTAGGAAAATTACATAAATTACCATTTTCGATTGTTACACATTCAAGTTCTCAGCCTTTTGAAATTATACATTCTGACGTTTGGGGACCTGTCCCTATGTTATCTCACTATGGTCATCGTTATTTTATTATTTTTGTTGACGATTTCAGTCAGTTTATATGGATTTATTTTATGAAAAATAAAAGTGAGGTTTTAGCTATTTTTAAACAGTTTGAATCTTATGTTATGCGTCAATTTCAAACTCCACTTCGTGCTTTTCATTCTGCTTTGGGTGGTGAATATCAAAGTTTAAATAAATATTTTAAACAAGTTGGTATTCTTCATCGTATTGTATGTCTCTATACACATGAGCAAAATGGCTTATCTGAAAAAAAAAAAAAAATTTGTCATATTGTTGACACTAGTCTCACACTTTTAGCCCATGCTCACATTCCTTTAAATTTTTGAAATTTTTCCTTTGATGTTGCAGTTAATTCTTGTATGCCATCTAGTGTCTCTACTGCTACACAAAGTCCATTTTTTAAGTTGTTTCAGCAATATTCCAAATATAAAGAGTTTAAAATTTTAGATTGTGCAATCTTTCCTCTTTTAAGACCTTACAATTCTCATAAATTTTCCTATTATTCATAATTTTATATTTATTTGGGTCTCTCACCTAATCATACGGGATATAGGTATTTTAATCCATTAACTGGACGACTTTATATTGCTCGGCATGTTCATTTTGATGAGTTAATCTTTCCTTTTAAAAATTTGCATCAGTCTACAGGCACATGTGCAGGTTCTTCTTTTAATCCATAATTGACAATTTCACATCCAAACTCAACCTCATTGGCACCATAAACAGCCCCACTATCAAGTATGTCTTCATTTACTAATTCTTTATTTTCCCATATCCAACCAAGTTCTTTGTTTTCTTCTCCATTACTAACATCACATTTCTCCTATATACCTCACAATTTAGCATTATCAAGTTCAAAATCAACACCACCTTCATCTCAACATAAAATAAGACCTTTTTCAGACTTCTATTCATCCATTCAACAGCCTCAAGTCACACCTCAAGCCAACCCGCCATCGCTGCAACTTCAGCAACCCCAACCCGACGCTACCCATCCACAAACAGTAGCCCGCATCCATTCTATGTCTCTTCGTATCACCGCAATACCTTCTATAAAAGCCTTGATAACTAAAAGCAAATCATCTACTAATTACTTTGACATAGAGCCTACTTCATATACTAAAGTCAAACCATATGTTCAATGGCAAAAAGCTATGTTAGATGAGATTAATGCTTTACAACATAATAATACATGGCAATTGGTACCTAGACCGATTGGTGTGAATGTTGTTGTGAATAAATGGATTTTTTGAACTAAAAGGAAACGTGATGGTACTATTGACAGGTACAAGGCTCGATTAGTAGCCAAAGGGTACACATAGAAAAATAGTATTGGCTATAAAGCAACTTTTAGTCCAGCTGTTAAAGCTACCACCATTCGCAAGGTATTGTCCTTAGCAACAATTTTTAAATGGTCTACTAAGCAACTTGATGTTTCTAATGGCTTTTTACATGAGACTCTTGATGAAATTATATATATGGAACAACCGCTTGGTTATGTCGATCATCTGAAATCGGATTATGTTTGCCAACTTAATAAATCTTTGTATGGGCTTAAGCAAGCACCACGTGCTTAGTTTCATAAACTTGCAACTTTTCTTTTTGGTCTTGGGTTTCAGGCTTCCAAAGTGGATAGTTCGCCATATATGATAAAGAAGGATAATCATCACCTATTTGTACTTGTCTATGTAGATGACATTTTGATTACAGGTTCTAGTGCCTCGCAGATATCATGATTTTTCCAAGCCATGCATGCCACTTTTCCTGTCAAAAATTTGGGTAATCTTCATTATTTTCTTGGCATAGAGATAACTCGGACTACTTTGGACATGCATCTTACAGAACATAAATATATTTCTGATCTTTTGCATAAGGAAGGAATGAATGATGCTAAAGCTTGTGCCACTCCTATGGCTTCTACGCCACCATTATCCAAAGATTCTGCTTCTATATTTTCTCATCCTGAGCGTTATCGTCATATTGTGAGTGCTTTACAGTACATTACTCTTACACGTTCGGACATTTGTTTCTCTGTCAACAAGTTTTATCAGTTTATACATCAATCTAATGAGGATCATTGGACGACTCTCAAGCGACTACTACACTATCTCAAAGGCACTTTACGCATGGGACTATATTTCTCATGTAATTCATCTCTCCATTTACAATGTTTTGCAGATAGTAATTGGGCTGGTTGCTCGGATGATAGGCGGTCTATTACTGGTTATGTTATTTTTATGGGTCATAATCTTATTTATTGGATGGCAAAGAACTAACATACTATTACTCACTCTTCTACTGAGAGTGAGTACCGGGCGCTTGCTAATGCTTTTTCTGAAACAGTTTGGATTGTGTCTTTATTATCGGATCTTAGTTTTTCTCCATCTTATTTGTCTATTCTATGGTGTGATAATCTGAGAGCTATTTATTTATCTTCTAATCTTGTTTTTCATGCTCGTATTAAGCAAATTGAACTGGATTATCATTTTGTTCATGAGCTTATAGCTAGTAAGAAATTGCAGGTTCAGTTTATTAAATCTGATGATCAGTTTGCTGATATTTTTACGAAGCCCTTGGATCATCATTTGTTCATTCCAAATCGTGTCAAGTTACGCCTTCAAGATCTTCCGGCATCAACTTGAAGGGGAGTGTTAGATGTACTTCCTATATTGTAGAATAAGAATTTCACTTGTATTAAAGATTCTGTATACTTTCTATATTGTAGAATAGGAATTCCACTTATATTAAGAATTATGTATTAATTAGGAATTTTTATTTGCTCTATATTTATTTCTCTTTTAGCTTTATTAGATGTGAATAAATAGAATTGTACTCCTTTGATTAATTTAAGAAGAAATATACAAACTTCTCATAATAATCTTAACAATTCACAAATGCATAAAAGAGAAAGGAGAGATATGAATTTATAACTGAATCTTGGGTAGGAACCTCATTATTAGTCTCTCCAATTCTTTTTATATGGACCTCTGGCTGATTTTGTGGAGCAATAATCTCAATCACTAGGAGTGTTGCCCTTGTAGAAGTCAGATCCATTGTAATATCTGTCATTTTGTAGTGTTTTATTGATTTTATATGTTTGGAGAACTTATTAGAATTTTAAATGAGAATATTGAGAATTTCAGGAATTTTTGATTTATTGATGCTGTAGGATTCAGTGATGATCATTTCATGTTCTTAAAGACATAATTTAATAAAGTGTAAAGTATGAAAGTTGTTAATATATGTCTTAGATATAATTTTGTAAAATGGTTTGGCAAAATTCTGTGTATGTGATGAGTTGTGTTTATTTGAGCAAGGTTGGTCTGGTTGAGAGTTTCTACAGGGATGCAGTGTTTGTTTGGAATTACTAGGAATGATTGAGGCATAATTAGCTAAAGTGGTGAACATGAAAAATGTTCCTTTGTATGTTGCGATGATGACTGTAAAATTTCAGAATTTTTGGATAAGTATATCTCAGCGGAGAGTGATTTGTATCGGGGCTATTCGGTTAGATTTTGAGGCAGGAGTCTGGGTGATTTTTGGAGAGTCACTACAGTCTGTGTGTTGATTATTTTGATTTGAAACTTGGATATGTTGTGTTCCTGCTTGTGTAAGTGACAAGAAGAATTGGTAAGTTTGGATAATTGTAACTCATTTGCGAGCTGGTTTAGTGTGGGATGTTCAGGCAGGAATTTAACTTAGAAAAAGTTGTTATGGTAAGCCAGCAAAATGCAAGGAGGCATTTTGCGAACTGGAAATGCGAGGTGTCATTATGGCAAAGTGGTAAAGTGAGTTTGCCGAAGTGGCAGAAGGCGAAGAGTTTTGGCGAAGAGGAAAAGCGAAGAGCTTTGGCGAAGAGGAAAAGCGAAGAGCTTTGGCGAAGAGGAAAAGCGAAGAACTAGGGCGAAGAGCTAAGGCGAAGAGCTTTGGGGAAGAGGACTTGGCGAAGAGGAAAGGCGAAGAGCTTTGGCGAAGAGGATTTGGCGAAGAAGCATTATGCGAAGAAGAAAATAAGCGAAGAGGCGAAGAAGCATTGCCGAGGCGGCATATGCGAGGAAGAGTTACGAGGAGAGTCTGGCGAGGCAGCATATGCGAGGTAACATATGCGAACTGAAATGTGCGAGGCAGCATTGACGGATCAAGATTGGCGAGCTGGCAAGTGCGAGCTGGGAGTGCGAAGTGGGAATGGCGAGCTGGTTAGGCTAGATAGCTTTGCCGAGGCAGGTCTAGCGAGGCAAGCTGGTCAGCGTGTTTCTGGGCAGAGGTCTATTTAAACCTAGTAACCTCAGTAGCGATTTTTCACGATTTTTCTCTTATTCTTCTTTTGCTAAATTCAGTTTTCTTCTCAGATTTGTTCCATTTTATATTCTAAGACATTAATACTTAGATTAATGCAATAAAATTCTAGATTAGTCTATATTAAGGCAGAATCATCAAATTTGAGCAGTATTTGCAGAAATCTCAGTTTGAAGGAAATAAAGTAAATTTTCTTCCTAAGTTATTTTTTTTGGATTTATTTAAGTCTATGGGTTAGGATAATTAATTCTAGGTATATAGAATTTATTGCTAGTGATCTGAAGCAATTAATGGTAATTAATGTGGGAGAAATATGGAGGTTGAGATTGTTATGAACAGTAACTCCGAAAATTTAATGTGAATTTAATGCAGTTTTCTTTAGGAATATAAATGGAATTGTTGTTGGAAATTAAGAATAGAGATTCTAAGATAATTAATTTATGAGAAATCATGTGGAATATTATTAATTTATAGAAACCCTAATTTTTGTATATTTGGAAAATTTCTTAGGAGGAGAAATTCATAATTTATTGAGGAATTAATTGGCAAAATTACTAAGGAGAAATTAAGAGAAATTTGTGTAATAGATAAGTATGAACATCCCATTTGATTATTTTTCATTGGAATTAAAATGATTAAAATA
Organism: Aleurites moluccanus; assembly: GCA_948193065.1. Classification (NCBI taxonomy): domain Eukaryota; kingdom Viridiplantae; phylum Streptophyta; class Magnoliopsida; order Malpighiales; family Euphorbiaceae; genus Aleurites; species Aleurites moluccanus. The sequence goes on from CANXYC013252262.1 coordinate 11,853, forward strand.
TCCTTATGTTGATTATCCTATTACATATATATATATACTTGTACAATGTGAATGGCTTGATCAATATTCTTGGATCAAGTCCATGTATTCTTGCTTGTGAACCCGGTTTTGATAATGATATATGATGATGGTCTTGCGACCAATATGCTTCTTATGATTTTGAAACCCATGACCCATGGATAGAACGCTCTTCCTAATGAGAGTAAATTCATTGGTCCATTGTGCACTTTGGGAACTCATCTGATAGAGTTCTGTACCAGTGTTCCACCTAGAGGGGACCACGAGCTCTAGGCGTATGCCTGGTCAAGCATGCGTTTGCGATAAGGTAGTAAGGACTACTGATGCGCTCTGTTATGATAGATAGCATGGCTATCGATTCATTCTGTAGTTCTACTATGATATTTGACAGTGTTATTCGATTGTGAACACTTCTGATTCTTTGTAAGCTTAACCACATTCTGATTCTTACCATGTTCTTGAAATGAATGTCTCATTCGGATTATATATTAATATAAGTATGTATATGTATTCCGTTCTACTGCATGTTCATATCTTACTGAGTTGAAGGCTCACTCCTCTTCTGTGGATTTCAGGTGATAGTATAGATCGTGAGGGAGCTAGCAGAGAAGATCAAGCTTCTTGACTTTTTCATTCCAAGAAGCTTCCATTGTAATTCTTTTGATATATAATTATGTATATTCGTTGAATGGTATTATGACACAATATATAATGGGAGTATACTCTAGAGCTCCATAGTTAGTCATTAGAGGATGGTAATATTTTGATGTATGAATTGATATCTTGTGAGAAATCTTGTTCCGTAGTGATGTAAGATGCATCTTTTGTTCAGTAAGGAACAAGAGAATTTTATTATGAAATGATATAGTAAAGAAAAGAATTATGAATATGATATAGCATGATATTATATTGATATGAATGTATATGAGATTCAGGATATGGGAGTTCTATGGGTTTATAGTGGCCTTAAGCCTGCCCTTGTCCTAGGACCATCGCACCACTGGAGATGGGGTGTGACAATATGCCTGGCCAAGCATATGTATTGCGATAAGGTAGCAAGGCTACTGATGCGCTCTGTTATGATAAGGTAGCAAGGCTACTGATGCATTCTGACAGTTCTATCGTATGAATTGATAGTGCTATTCGATTGTGAGCACTTATGTTCTTGTAAACATAACCTTATGATATTTTCATATCCAAATTCCTTTGGCTTGACCTTTGCATTTCATGTTTATATCTTACTGAGTTGAAGGCACACTCCTTTTCTGTGGATTTCAAGTGATAGTGTAGCTCGAGAGGGTGCTAATATAGAAGACAAAACTTCTTGATTCATTCCTCCAAGAAGTCTCTATGTAATTCTTTTGATAAATATACATTATTTTATATTATGGTATTTATATGTATGAGGAGTATACTCTAGAGCTCTGTAGTTAGATGTTGAGGATGATATTATTTTGATGTCTAAATTGTTATATTGTGAGTTGTCCTTGTTCCTTATTAATGTGGGATGTATCTTTTGATCGATAAGGAACAAGAGGAAATCATATGATGATGAATGGAAATGTATGAATGATGATTACATGATTCATAGAAATGAGTATTTATGATGATAACTATGTATGATGTAGATATGTATTGTGTATGAGACCCAGGATATGAGTGTTCTACATGTTTATAGTGGCTTTAAGTCTACCCTTGCCCTAGGACTGTCGCATCACTGGAATTGAGGTGTGACAGACAGTTATAGATAAAATAACAGTTTAGTATCTAAAATTCAAATTTTATACTTAAATTAACACATAATTTTACTAAATAAATTATGGAACCAAAAATTTTAAGAAATATAAATTATGTAAGATAGTAGTATTAAAAGTAAGATTTAGGGCTAAAATATAAATATTAAAAGTTTTGGAGTCAATTTATTAAAAATTAAATTTTCGAGGCCAAATCATAAATATCAAAAATTAACAAAATATCTTTATTTTCTAGATAATTTTAAATTGGACCCAAAATTTCCTTCTTCTTCTTCTTCTTCTCTAGTGGCCGAACCTCCTCCAACTTCTTCCTCCATTTCTTTTTTCTTTCAACCAAAATTCCTCCACCAAATTTCAACTAAATTCAAATCCAATTAATCCTATATTAATTTGCAAGCCTAAAAACCTAATAGCTATAAGAATTCTCACCAAAAATCTAAGGAAAAATTAAAATTTTCAAAGAAGAGCAAAGTTGAAAAATTGAAGAATTTGAGGTAATTACTCTAAACTTATTACTATTTTCATTAAAAATTATTAGAATGATGAATATAAATGTTTAATTAAGCAAATAGAAGCATGTGTTAAGTTGTAGGAAGAAAACCCAAAGGAAATAGAATTATGTCAAAACCTAGTTTTTGAACTAGATATATTTTATTTAAACCAAGCATAGAATTGAGTTATTTATGTTAATCTAAGTCTAAACTATGCTAAATATATATTGTAGAATCAAGAATTCAAGGAAAGAATGGTGGTGATGGGGATGAAGGACAAGTTAATCTAATTTGAGTTTTGGGTGCTTAAAGGGTGATTTTGCTTCATATACTTATCAAGATGAGTTATAAATGCATTATAAAGCCTATTTGAATCCTTGGTTGATTTGTAAAGCCCTTTCCCTCCATTTTCCCTAAGTTGGCCGAATGGCTTTGGTGCCCCCCCTTTGAATTTTTGTTCAATTTCAATGTTAATTTTCCAACCTTTATCCTTGATTCTTGCTTGAATTGAACTGTTTGACATACTCCTTGTAATGTGAGACCTTTAATTATGAGACCTAAAATTTATATGACAAATAAATTGTGAAAACTAGTAGTAACTAAAATGAGTTTTGGGGCCAAAGTATAAATATTAAAACTTTTAGGGCCAATTTTTAAATAAAGAAAATTAAGGGGCTAAATTATAAATATTAAAAATTCAAAAATATCCAATTAATTCTAGATAATTCTATTTTTGGCCTCAAAATCTCTTCTTCCTTCCTTCAAGTGGCCAAACTCCATCCAACTTCTTTCTCCTCCATTTTTTTTCTTTCAACCAAAAATTCATCCACCAAATTTCAAATAAATTCAAATCCAATTAATCCTATATTAATTTAAAAGCCTAAACACCTAATAGCTATAAGAATTATCACCAAAAACCTAAAGAAAAATTAAAACTTTCAAAGAAGAGCAAAGTTGAAAAATTGATGAATTTGAGGTAATTCCTTTAAACTTGTTTCTATTTCATTAAAAATGATTAGAATGATGAATATAAATGTTTAATTAAGTAAAAGCATGTGTTAAGTTGTAGGAAAAAAAACTAAAGGAAATAAGATTATGTCAAAACCTAGTTTTTGAACTAGATATATTTTATTCAAACCAAGTATAAAATTGAGTTATCTATGTTAATCTAACTCTAAAACAAGCTAAATATATATTGTTGAATCAAGAATTCAAGAAAAGAATGGTGGTGATGGAGATGAAGTGCAAGTTAATTTAAATTGAGTTTTGGTGCTTAAAGGATGATTTTGCTCCAAATACTTATTGAGGTGAGTTATAAATGCATTATAAAGCTTATTTTAACCCTTGGTTGATTTATGAAGCCCTTCCCCCATTTTTCCCTAAGTTGGCCGAATGGCCTTAGTGCTCCTCTTTTGGATTTTTGTTCATTTTCAATGTTAATTTTCCAACCTTTTTCCTTGGTTCTTGCTTAAATTGAATTATTTGACATATTCCTCATAATGTGAACTTGCTGTGTTATTTGGACTAACTTGCATATGCCACCAAATCTTATCAAAATGAACAAAATATTATGCTTACAATGTGTTTGATAAAATGCCTCGAAGAAACCAATTTACAATCCACCAAATTTTTGACCTAATGTTCTTTATCATTTGACATTTGGACTTTAATAAAACTTAAACCTAGCTTAACCATGTGCCATTGATTCAAATTCATATGAAAATTCTATCCTTGAAATTTCCTACATTGATGTTGTGAAATTTTATTGTGATAAAAAATGACCATTGACATATTGATTGATTTAGTTATGATTTTTCATGTGCTATCATCATTTTATGTGAACCTATTAATATTTTAGTCCTTACGGCATATTATATCTCATTACATGATAAAACTACCTTCCGATGAGGTAGTGTGTGAAAACCATCGGTAATGTGCATATTGATTAATTTATTAACCCTAATTAGGAAGAGTTAAGTCCTAGTCATAAGGTCTGATCAACCTTATGTCTTTACACGAGTTTAAGCTACTAATAAAGTAGCTAATGAGATTTCACAAGTACGAGACCCTTTATCTGTTATGTTCTGTACCTTTTTTATTAAGTCAATTCTTTGACTTAAATGACCTTATTCTCATTAATTATATGTTTGTCATCTTTTACCTTATGTAAGAATTTGGTGATTATTTATATTTTACCTAGCTCTTTTTGCATATATGATGTGTTTATAACTCATTGAGTAGTAATACTCTCCTTTTAGTTATTTAACATTTTCATGTCAGGAGTAGTTGAGACGGTTCCTGAGGCAGCTTTTCTTCTTTAGAAGAACCAGTTTCTTTTACTTTGTAAATATTCTAAGCTTACATCTTTTGTTATTTTATAGTAGCTTCATTGTTAATTAGTTAGTGGTTTATATGTATAATACTTATATATAATGTAAATTAAATAGTATATTATGGTTTATATATTTAAATGTTTAATGATGGTTTGAAATATAAGAAAATTTATGATGGAGTTGAAATGGGAATAAAGTATGCCAATTGGAGGTTGATGAGTTGATAATAGGGGATTCTACGGGTGTTAGTTGGGTAGATGGGTCCCACATCCTAGAACTGTCATGTTTTATTTTTGGGACATGACAGTTGGATCTGCTTGACATATTTTAAAATATTTAAATAAAATATATAATAAATAAAACATGAAATATTTAAGATATTATTAATAATTTATTATTTTGATAATTTTATTTATATCAATAAATTAATAGGGATATCAAATAATATTAGCAAAGTTGCATATATTTAATGATTATAATTGTATATATGATTATTCTTATTTTTTTTTATTTTTTTTGAAATTACATATTGTCACACCCCAACTCCAGTGGTGCGACGGTCCTAGGGCAAGGGTAAGCTTAAGGCCACCATAAACCCGTAGAACTCACAGATCACTATACTCATAAATACCAATAATATAACATCATAAATTTCCATGTTCATACA
>CANXYC013252271.1:0-21278 GCA_948193065.1 Aleurites moluccanus
TAAAAATTAATTATTTTAATTTAATAAAAAGTAATTTTAAATTAAAAATGATATTTATTTTAATTTTAATTAAATAAAATAATTAATTTTTTTAGTTATTAATTTATTTTATTTTTTTATATATTTAATTTAAAAAAAATACTTTTTTGTAAATAAATAAAATTTTAGGGACTAAATTGTAATTTGTCAATTACTTTTTAATCATTGTAGGGCCCAGGGACAGAAGTCAAACGTCAAAAGGGTCGAAATTATAGATTTTAATAACGTTAAGGTCAAAATTGTACCTCGAAAAATATTAAGAGTCAACTTGTTTCTAAGACTAAACGGCAGAGTCAAAATTGTACCTTATTCCTATTTTATACTTATTATAAATAAAAGTATATTTGAGATTTTATTTTTAATTTTATAAAATATAAAATTAATTATATTTTAATCAAATTCTATTGAGTTTGATAACAAATGAACTCTAAGATATCAAGGCTATATAATTAATTTGATTAAGATTAGTTAATTTTTTAAATGATAATTCTATAATAAATAGGGGTGACAATTTTTTACGAGACCTGAAAATTTGATCTGAACCTGCCCGAAAAATAGTAGTCAAAATCTGACATGAAATCTTATTTTTGAACTTAAATCTGATAATGACTTAACCCCTTTCAAAATTCTTTCTAGTTCATCAACCTGATAGTTCACTCAAAAATAATTAGACCCGATACTAACTCGAATTTGAAATGATCCAATTCGAACCTGCTTGACCTCGATACATATATTTCGAGTTAGTAATATTGGTTCGATCCACAACATGTTTTGAAATACTATTTTTAATATAAATCCGATAAGGACCCAACCTGACCCGAAAAACTATATGGTTTATTGTCACATCTCCAACTTTGGAATGTGATTATTCTAAGATGTGGGTAAGCTTAAAACTACCAATCACTTATAGAACCCTGCTATCAACTTGATATTTGTACACCTGTTACTAATCCCAAGATCATAATTTGTTACATGCATCTATCTTCATGAATCAAACATCAAACTATCATAACTAAATGAGAGAATCACTATGATATCCCAACCCCTCAGGGAAAACATCTTGAATTACAACATGAATACTGATAGCATGATAACATACTCCAACATAATACTTAATTACATATCATTTGAGTCATACGTAAACATAAGGCTTTTGACGTAACAATACTCTTAAAGACTCCATGGAGTTACTAACAAAAGAATCTCCTACAAAATGGACAAATTACATGGATAGTTGTAGTTCTCCGCTGAAGAAAGCAGGGCAATGAACTCAAGTTATGCACCATCTATAGTCGAAGAAACATGAAACAAAATATAGAGTGAGTGTAACTCAGTGAGTAGAAATCATACTAACTTACTTGATTAAGATTTGAAGATACAAGGTTTATCTTGTATATACGTGGGGATAATCAATATAACTTGGGTAACATTAGCAATTATAGATAATGAATAATAATGCAAACATGGAAATCACTTAAGGATAACATGAAGTAATATACATATAGCAAAGGTCTGATAATAAATTTTACTTTTATTCATAGGTTGTTCCTTATAAAGGAACTGATAGAAATTTTAACATGAATTTGTAACTTGTAATATGGGTGATATTAGAGGCATCGCTGATATGATCCAATGAATACACAGGACTAATAAGGACTTGCGCTTAGGGCATGAGCCACCCTAAGAAAAGGCTGAATAGTATAACCTATCCACTAGTTATCATGTTCACATAGTCTGATATTTTTCCCATCAGCTTGGGATCATATAGGTTTATATAGATAGTTTTATGATATACGACAGAGAAATAACATGAGAATTTATCATACAAGTATTTATTAGGCTTGGTGGAAAGGATAACATGAGCATGAACTTGAATATTTGGAATGAAGAATGAAAACTTAGAAGTCATATGGCATGAAAGATTTCTTATATAAATATATTGAGAATCATACATAGGAATATGTTTTCCCTCACCTTAACACAAATTCCCCAACAACTTGCTTAGGAGGATGGTCTTATGTCACCCCTTCCTTGCACAAAAGCTTATTTATTTTATCTCAATCTTTAAGATTTCCAAGATGATCTTGATGATTCTTAGATAATTCCCTTCAATGATGTTGGTTTTTCTTATGGGTTTGTAGTATAAAGAGGTAGAGGAATGAAATATAAGGTTTTAGAGTTGGAAATTGAAAGAAAAGGGAAAAGTGTTATAATTTTCAGCTAAAATGACATGGAGGGTCCTTTTTATAAATCCCATTGGGTAATGGGATTTACATGATGTAATGCTCGTTATGGAGCTATTGTCACATTTTGAAATTCAGGCATTAGCCATCTTTACGGGCGTTGCATTTGGTAACTACTGCTACCATCAAAAGGGTCAATTATCATGGGTTACTTCCATCAAAACCATATCTTAACAACTCAATTTTAAGGTTTAAGTCTCCAAACATGATTTCTAAGATTCTAGGATCATTTTTTTTCTCATTCATCTCTAATATATAGTTAATTGTATCAAAACACTTAAAGTCTCAATTATATAAAAGTTTATATTTTGTGAATCATCAACCGTATAAGTGAATAAAATTTCATATAATCACATATCTTTACATGTACAACATATAGTCCAACCCTCTAAACAAGAAAGCATTTAGGTTCTTTAACTCATCTAGCAATTTCTTAAACACGAACATATAATGATGCATGATGACATATACATACATATCTAAACATGTGGAAAACAATCATGGCATGGTTCACTATAGTCTTAGCTAAACTTATCTCATGGAAATATGGTTTGAAAGTCTTGGGTGTTATATTCTTCCCCTTTAAAAAAAATTATCCTTAAAATTAACAAAAATTGTACCTTATGACTTAAACATGAGGGATACTTAAATTTCATGTCATTTTCACTTTCTTATATGCACTTCTCAAAGCTATGGTTTTAGCCATTGTACTTTAACCATAAATATCTCATTATTCCTCTATCTTCTTACATATGTGTCATTGATGGCAAATGTGACTTTTTATAAGTTAAATCTTTTCTTACTTTAATAACTTGAGGTTGCAATACATGTGATGGATTTGATATGTAAAAACTGGATGAACATGGCTCATACTAGGAGATAAAATTAATCAATAGGATCATTGTTCACTCTATCTAAGATCTCAAAAGGCTTAGCACACTTAGGAGATAGTTTCCCTTATAGTTTTTCTTTCTTGCAAAAATTCATATTTAGCATCTAGCACTTAAATTACACCACAACACATTGCTCAATTTCACTCTATAATTTAAGATACAATCATAAATACATTAAGAATTAACTTATCTTAACCATGCTTACTTTTAATCATTTTTTTCAATCACCTTAATTCTTGATTCATGTTAGCTTACACTTTAGAGTATTATATTATCAATCAAACATTTACAATTTAGTCTAATTTAGACTAATCGAGAAATAATGCATTGTTTGATATGATCTTTCAAAAATTAGATACTAGTCATAATTTCTAGGAAACTTCACTAATAATCCATGTTATACAACTTAAACATATCCATGAATATAAATTATCTTGTAAAAACTAAAATCTTACAACCCATACTATTCAACCAACTAAACATGAAACATGAAACATGAAACACATTTACTCAATTACATGCATGAGAATATATATGCATGCTTGTAAAAGTTGATGCCATCAACCCATGAAGTCTTTATCTAGACTTAATCCAATAGGGTATATGGGGGAAAATCTTGAGTAAGATATATTGATACTCTTAATTGATACCATATAACTGATACTTCAGAAATTAACATTAATATTCCAACATATATAACATGTCTTGTCGTAATGTCAACAACCAAATTAATCATTTTACGACATCTCGAATGAAGTTAACATCTCATATAGCCTTATAAAATTCATACCATATAATCTTTAGAAATCTTCTTCTGACTATATAAACTCATTGGAAAACATGCTTAGAGATCATATAAAAACATTCCTTTATTATAGTCATGAAATCTTTAATGACCTTAAATATTTCATAATTATAGGTCTTGCTTGTAAGTCATTTTAATGGTCTTCTTCAATTTTTACCAACTCTTAAAGTGTTAATGACGGTCCTAAACTTGTTTACTTCAATACATCAAAATTTCTTATCATGTCACATTAGTACTCATTAACCTCAATTCTGTAATTTATATATTTACCTTGAAAATTTATAAATAACCAACAACATGCTACTTGCAACTGAGAAAATAATTTCACTCAAAATTTTCTGATTTCCATATGATTTATAGGTTTTATAAGACATAAGTTCTTCATGCAATGCGTAAAATCTTTCTCTTTCTATTTCATAGACCTGCATTCCATTAGCTCTAATGTCAATTACCCATTATTTGTATTTATTTTCCTCTATGTACATATTAAATCATGAATCATACTTGTTATCTTTTGTGCTTGTTCCTTTTATATAAGTTCACTCTTTACTATTGCTATAATGAGCCATGAATTTCTTGAATCTCAAACTTATGAAACATGAGCTTTAACATCCATCAATGAACATTGACTTATATATGGAATCGTTAGAGGTAGTAAAATCAGAAATTCAAATTCTTTGTGATCACAAAATTCTCATTTCTCATGAAAATTACCCAATTGCATACTTTTATAATATCTCGACAACTCAATGATATTTGAAATCACAATGTGTATGATAAACTTAACATTTATTTCCTTATAATGCTCAGTCAACTTGTAAGCAATATTCTTCTGAAATTATAAACATTCACTTATCGCAAAACTTTCATGGTTTTCATGAATCTCAATCTCCTGAAGAATCATAAAAGGGATACTTTTTTTTTTCTATCATTCATGAACTATTATATACCTTATTTTATGTATCTTTCTATTACATATTTTCTCAAGAAATCATAACTCTATGCAAATTTGTCATAATAATAAGCATTTTATGCTGCTTCATTATTTGAAAGTCATATTAATATCCATTGTTTAATAACTCTTCATTCTAATACTTTAAATCCTTTTTTATGAACATAAATCAATTTACACTGATATCACATTTCATAGTCATAATCAATTCCATATTGATTCTAATTTCAGAAATGATACTTGGATACATAGCCAATTTCAACGTATTGTATGACATCTTAACTTAACCATATATGAGTTTCTTGATTTCTTTATCATCATGCTCAGTGTTATTAAAGCTTCTTTCATATACTAGTTTATCTTAAACATATTCCATCCTCTCATAATCCTTATAACTGACACCATTTATAACTTTAACTCAGTTTTTCTTAATCTTATAACATCTCAACTTGACATATACATATTCTTAAATATCTTATAACCATTAGTCACCATAATTAATTTAGAATTTAATCCTTATTGTTATTTCCAACTTATTCTCACTCATGTAAAGATCACATCTTATTCTAACTTTCATTTACTATAATACCATAACATTTTGAATACTTTCTTATCATGTGGTAATACCCAAACTAATTTAATCATTCAAACCTCCAATTTCTTTTACCTATCTAATCATTTTGTTCTTAATGCCATCATTTTTAATTTTGTTCTCCTTGAGCTAATACTAGATCAGAAATCGTATCATGAGTTGCTATATCCACACAACAATTAGATCCTTGAATAGTTAGCTTTCCTTCCTTCAGATCTAAAGATACTGCTTCCCAAAGGAAATCAATGTAGTTACCATGGTAGGTTATCTAATTCATGTCAGGAGTAATATTTAGATTAAATAATGATAATTCCATAAATTAACTGGTAATTCCATTTCTCAACCTCTATCTTGTATGAAGAATACTAATAATACTCATTATTTCTCACCCGAAGGGATAAAGATAGCTAAGGGAACTTCTCACAACTTTTTTTTTTGTTAGTCTTTGTAGCAGGCATGAAAATACCAGAGAATAAATCATCATAAAATCTGCCAATACTCATATCTGGATTCCCAATATAGATAAGTACCAATTACTATAGCGATGAAGGTATGAGCTTACTACTGGTTCACTGTAAACATTCTTCTCTGATCTCTAGATATTAAAGTTTGTAAATGAGTGAATCCTAATCTCTGAGCTTGAATCTGAACCTGACCTCAGTTCCCATATTTATTCATCTTGTTGTCAACGAAGATGTAGCAGTAGTAATTGGTCATTTATCAAGCTGTAGATAATCCTTTACAAAATTATTAGTCTTGTCACGTATAAAATAACTATTGGTGCTTAGCCTACAAGGGACCCCATGGTATCTTCTAGCCTACAAGGGACCCCATGGTATCTTCCACATAAAACACACATATAGGAAAAGTAGGTCTCTTAAGTTGACCTTTTTTACTAAATTCACTTGGGTCACCACTGACATTTCTCTTTTGCTTCCTAGTCCTCTCTACACTTAACATTCCATTCTCCCTTCTCAATTTTATAACCTCTTGTAACAGAGCCCCTATATCACTTGTGCAGGAATATAAATATGTTCATCTTAAGCCCGAACTCTGTGCCTTGCTCTAGGTGGAGGATGGTCATTTCTCTCTCCCTTGAGCTGAAACTATATCAGATAATACATCCAGAGTAGACTTAGAAGTAGCTCTTTCTCATATAGAATAATTTCCTCTCTTAAGAAGTCTCCCCCTAAATCAGGGTGTTACATGTAGGGCACTAGGCTGCATCAAATTGATATATTTGTATGAGAAATTAAGAACATATACAGATATCACAAATATGCAAACAAATAGGAGAAGACTTACAATTGACATGAAGGAATCTTATGCTCCATGGTGCCATACTTTTAATAACTTAGAATAGTCTATATTAGACTCTAAAACTTTAGCTATGATACAACCTTGCCATATCCTCAACTTTGGAATGTGACTGTTCTAAGGCGTGGATAAGTTAAAAGCCACTAATTACCCATAAAACCTGCCACCAATATGATATCAGTACACCTGTTACTAATCCTAAGATTATAACCTGTTACGTGCATCTATTCTTATGAATCAAATATCACAATATCATAACTATCTGAGGGAATCACTATGATATCCCAACCCCTTAGGGCAAACATCATGCATTACAACATGATACCTATAGTGTGATAACATACTCCTATACAATACTTAATTACATATCATCTGATCATACATAAACATAAGGCCCTTGACATAACAATACTCTTGAAGTCTCCATGGAGCAACTAACAAAAGAGTCTCCAAAAAAATGGACAAATAATATGGATAGTTATAGTCTTTGCAGAAGAACAAGGAGAAAGGAACTCAAGTTATCCACTATCTGCAGCTTGAAAAATATTTAATAAGACGTAGAATGAGTATAACTTAGTGAGTAGAAATCATACTATCTTACCTGTTTAAACTTTAAAGATACAAGGTTTATCATGTATACGTAGGGATAATCAATATAACTTGGGTAATATTAGCAATTATAGATAATGAATAATAATGAAAGCATGAAAATGACTTAAGGGCAACATGAAGTGTATATATACGCTTGACAACAAATTTATTTTATATTTATGGGTTGTTCCTTGTAAAGGAATTGACATTAATTTTAACATGAACTCGTAACTTGTAACATGAGTGAGTTAAAGCTTCTAAAAATCAAACCGGATGCTCAAAATAACAAACATGGCAACAGAAGCAAATAAAAGTTTGAGCAGAGCCACAAAGATCAACTATTTTATAGTCAAAACACATCATGCATAAACTAACAATACAAAGCTTAGAGATTATCTTTTGAAAGCCGAAACAAAAATTACCAAGTACACCAAATGTTGTGCCTCTAGTTAGTCTACAAGTGCTTGCAATCTACTTGGAATTCATTCCTTGCTTAAGTTCTTTATATAGGTGGTTCTCTTTTGTTCAAAACCCAAACCAAAGTCTCCTTAGCAAAGGTAAGTATCAAGTTATTATGCCCTTGGTGCAAAGTCACTCCTTATCTAGCATGTAAACCTAACAGACAAAGGAATAACAAATAAGAAATGTAGAAAGAGAGAAAACCATAAATTTTCTTTTCACCTCTTGTAAAATCGTCTTAGCAAATTTAAGAGAAAACAACGAATCTCCCAAATGCCAAAGAGTATCCAACCATTTCACTCCAATAAGTTATATTCATCTTCTAGCTTACAGGTTGAGCATCGAGAAATTAAAGTTTTAATCGAGTAACTCCTACCTTTTATTCTTCGACAAAGAAAAAATTATTCAATTATATAATTATTTCATATTTGTTTTGTATTGTAATTTTAGATCTCCATGTTGTTAGTTGTATTGTTTCTTTCATTATTTATTTGCTATTGAGTTTTGGATTTTGAAGGATAACTAAGTTTTTTCGTTCAAATTGTTGAGTTGTTGTGTTAAGTAGGAACCTTTTTTATAATTATTTAGATCATTGAAATGATATCCATTGTGGCAGAGAATTAATTTATTGTTCAAATTATATTTAATAAGTGGATCATAGCCTTTATTTTAAAATAATTATAGTTATTATATTATAATTTTATTATTTAATAATTAATCAAGTTTATTATGAGTTTTGAAATATTTTTATTTTTTTTATTTCTTAATACTAATTACGTTGAAAATTTGATTTCAGTTAAGTTGAATAGGAAAGGACCCAACTTAAACATGTATGACCCAACTCGATTGTGATCTCTAATTTTGCTATCTTAGTGGCAACCGAATATTCAATTATTCTATTATTTTCGACAATTGGTTATTTTTCAAAACTAAAGAAAATAATAATAATAATAATAAAAGGTGTTGAGATGGTATACGATTATCCGAGCTCAAAAATTGATGAGCTGAATGCGAGACTTGTACGTGGATTATTAATTTTTCCCGAATAGCATATTTGTCGACATGGACCCCACGACATTCACTTTGTAATTAAGTTCTTTTATTATTATTGTTATTTTTTTTGTAACGTGTCTGATTAAATTCCAAAGTTCCAAACTGTATCCGATTATCCGAACTGAAAATTTGCCAATTTGAATTACTTCGGATAATGGACTTTGTAGGTTGAGGGAAAAGCTAAAAACACTCGATGCGCATTTTCTCCGGTGATGCCTAACCATACTTTCAAATGTAAATAGTCCTAAATAGTAAAAGGACTAGAAATATTTTTGAAATGTAACTATTATCATACATGAATCTTTAAGTTAAGTAAATTCTCTTTTGTTGAATGATACTGAAACTATAAAATCACATTTCAAACCTCAATTAAAATTTAATTAAAGAAATAAATCTTGAATAAAAGTAGGGTGAGAAAGAAATTCAATTGAACTTAAAAACTTACCAATTATAATCAAGTTGATATTTTAAATATGTATAATATTAGTTATAATTCATATATCAAGTGAATTTCACTTGTTATATTAAAATTATTCTTAATAACTCATGTAAATAATTATCATTAAATTTTAATGTATCATTTGTGAGTAATTATATTTTGATTTATATAACAATAATGTTGAAATAATTTCTCCTTTTACACTTGTAGCTTTTTTATTCATCCGATTCATTAGTTCTTTTTAAAATTTAACTACATCATTATCTGATAACAAAAAAATAATTATAAACTAGATCAAACTAATAAAAAGAAGGGGACCCATGCATGGACTTTGTCGATAAAGTAAATCGATTGTGGCTATAGATCTAAATTAAAAACCAAGAGATCATTTTACTCCTCCATTCCTACAACTAGATCATTGTTTCTTCAAACCAAAATCAATCAGTCAATCAATTGATCCCATGGACTCTCCTCATTTCGTCAAGTTGTGCTGAGGCAATTGAAGGCCGTGATTTGAATCTTGCAGATTCACTTTTCCTGGAAATCCGATCTCTAATCGCTGCTGAAACCAACTCAGCAATTAAAAAAGTTGTTAATTACTTTAGTCAAGCACTAGCTCGGCGAGTCTATGGACTGCATCCTCCGAATATTAGGTATCCGATCAGATGCGGGTTTCCTTGGTCATCTTTCGCTTGGGAAACCATCAAACGAGCTATCCTCAAAGGCTTAGATGGGACCAAGAGACTCCATATTATTTCATTCTCCGTCTTCGATGCTTATTGTTTGTTGATGATGTTTTGGAATTTGGGAATTTTTAATGGCTTAGCATCATTTAGATTAACCATGGTGGGATCAACAATGTCAGAAGATACTTGCCAAGAATATGCCCGACTTATATCTTGCATAAAAAATTTGGAATGTAAACAATTGGTAGCTGACACTGCAGTTGAAATGGTTGAATGTGTGAATAAACTTAGAAGAACAAGTGCTGATGAGACGATTGTTGTGAGCTGGATGTTTCAACTCAAAAAATTACTTGCATTGCCAGGAGCAATTGAGCAAGTTTTGTTAAAATTGAAGGATTTGAATCCAGAGATGATGGTTATTGTTGAACAGGAAGTTGATAATAATTCTGGTAATTTCATGAATCGACTTGCACAATCATTACAGTTTTACTCTTCTGTTTTTGAGATGCTAGAGTTCAATGGCCAATTCAGCCATTACTCCAAAGTATGGGATACGATTTTCAGAAGACAGATTGATAATGTTGTGGCGCGTGAGGGTATTGACCGAGTTGAGCGACACGAGACGTTTGTTCAATGGGAACACCGACTACGTCTTTCGGGGTTTCGTCAAACTTCCCTACGGATTAATGAATTTAACCGGCTTCGTTGTTGCAAACTATATGGGCCTAGATTAAGCATAGAAGAAAACAATGGGTGTGTGCAGCTTCGTTGGGACAACAAACCGCTGTTTATCGCCTCTGTTTGGAAACCCGATTCTAGAGCACCATTCAATGGTTAGTGTTAATCTCATTCTTTCCTTTCTGTTCTTTTATTACTTCCTCGTACAAATAATAATCCACATCTCCTTTCTAAGATTCCTAAAAAAAAAACACTAGTTCGCTTTTCTTTTTAAATTAAACTTCTTATTATATTTTCAAATATGCCTATTAATATACTTATAATTAATCATATTATTTTTAAAATACTTAATACTATTAATAATTATAATAAAAAAATAACAAAAGAAATACAAATTTTTAATCTTTATGTCAAAACAAAAATAGATTATTATTTACGGTCAGATATAGATTTTTTTTAGGGCAAAGGAATAAATAAATTCATATTTTATGTCAATTTTTTCAATTAAATATTTTTACTTAATTATGGTCTAAATAAACTTATAAATTTTTTAATTTGTCTCAAATAAGTTTAATTTGAATTGATAAGTTAAATTTCCGTTCAAATTAAGTTTATTTGAATCAAATTAAAAAATGAATTTTTACAAAAATACCAAAAAAGGAAAAAAAAAATCATTTTTACTGTTACTTCAAAAATACTATATACCTAATAAAAAATTATAAAAAATGCAATATATACTAAATATATAACAAATATATACCAAATATATACCAAACATATATCAAAAATCATATTTTTAAAATAAAAAAACAAACAGTAAAAATGAAATAAAAATAAAAATAATCATATATGATGTAATATCCTCATTAAAAATTTTAGGGCTTTATTTATACATTTGTTCTTATTTTTCAATTTAACTTTATATATTTTATTATTTATTTATTTTTTAAAATTTTCATTGTACAACATATTTTTTGTCTATTTAATTTAATAAATAAATAAATTATAAATAATATTATGTTTGGATTATATATTTTTAAATTTATAAAATAATTTCATTTTATTTAGCTTTTTAGTAATAGATAGTATTACATTAAGTTCATTTTTTGTTCTAGTTAATTTTACAAATAAGAAAAAAAAAATCTCATTTATGATATAATCTTAATAATTAAATTCAAATCAATAAGAAAATATAAAATATATGTTTTAATAAATGAAAGATTTTATAGATTCTTATTATCAAATATCATTTAATTTAAATAATTTAATTTAAGATTTATAAAAAATAAAATAAACTCCAAATATTAATTTAGTTGATACATGAGTTTGCTCATTTTTCTTCTTGATTTAAGTTTAATTATTAAAATTATACCATAAACGATAATTTTTTTTATTTACCTATATTAAAATTATACCATAAACGATAATTTTTTTTATTTACCTATGATACTATTTATTGCTAAAAAGATAAATAAAATAAAATTATTTATAATTTCATAAATTCTAAAATACATAATCCAAATATAATATTATTATGATTTATTTATTTATTAAATGAAAATAGACAAAAAATATATTGTAGAATGAAAAATTAAAAAATAAATAAATAATAAAATATATAAGATTAATTTAAAAAAAAAAAAAGAAAAAAGGTACAAATAAGTCTCTAAATTTTTTAATTTGATTCAAATATATCTAATTTAGATGAAAACTTAATGTTTCAATACAAATTAGACTTATTTAAGCCAAATTAAAAATTTAAAGGTTTAATTGTATCACAATTAAATTAAAAAATTTAATTAAGAAAATTAAAATAGTTGAAGGGTTTATTTAATTCTTTGTCCTTCTTTTTATCAAAATCCAATTAAAATTTGAACCAATTATTTTTTTTTTTCTAAAATCAATTTTATTGCAATTTAATACTAATTTCATTGCATTTTTTTTCTTTAGTCTTTCTAAGTGACTATTGACAAAAAAAATTTTGATATAATTATTAACTTTTTGGTTACTAACTATTGCATTAAATTATTTTGGTTATTTTTTTCAGTGATATATTAGATAGTTAAATAATTATTATTTATAAAAATTCAATTCGTAACTTTTGAAATAGTTACTATTTATTTAAGTAAAAAGAATAAAGTATCTTATTAAAAAATATTTAAATAAAAAATAAATACTAATATTTATTTTTAATAATTATTAAACTTATTAATAGTAATAACTAATAATAATTTTATCAAACACTTAACAACAATCAATTATCAACTAACAACTACCAATTACCAACTACCATCTAATAATTATTATAAATAGTTAAATCAAACTGAACTTATAAGTCTTCTATAATTAGATGTATGCATTATTATTTTTTTATTTGAGAAATATACAATCAATTAATTTTTATAATACTTTATAAAACAAAAATATATTAATGCCTTTTTGTTAAATGAAAAATAAATATTAAAATAATATTAATGAATATTTGTTAAAATTATATTCACACGTTGATTGAATATATAACATGGGATACATGAACTTTTGTATGCAAATATAATTGTATGTAGCAAGTAATTTTGAATTTTCTGGTTTCGTGAAATTTTAATTGGACAAATTTATGGCAGAAGGGCATGACATTAATCATCCAATCACAATTCAAGATACAAGTCCATCATTATCTCAAATATTCGAGCAATCAGAGCCGGTTAGCTCTTCTGAGTCCGATGATGACAACGAATCAAACACTGAAAGTATAATGTTGGAAAGGAAGACATGGTCAATTGAGGTACCATTCTATCTTGAAGGGAAATACTTAATTAATTAGGTAGACATAGTTGATGATTCACGTTTTCACAATGGTCCCAAAACGTGTGAGTCTTATATATGGAATTAGCATCATATTAATTCAAATCATATGAGATGATTCATAACTATTATCAAAACTAAAATTTTCTCAATCTCAAATTGTGATATATATATATATATATATATATATATATATATATTACTCTGTCATAGCATGAAACTAGGACTGGATGGGATTAGGACTCCTTGCGCCACATTGATTCCTTCTACAAATTTCTTCCTATTTTAATAAGTATTTTTAATTATCATTTTGAACTATATGTAAATAAAAAAAATTTCCTTTTCGTTGCCCTGCACTCGCCCTAAGATTGTTTTGCCTTATAGCCCATATCTTGATTTCTAATGATACAAAGATGATAATCATAAAACTCTCCCCTTATGCCACTTGTCTCATTGTTGGTCCTAACTTTAGATTTACTATATACATGGGAATCATGTAAAACATAAAATTGAGAAAATAGAGGAAATTTTGATACTACCCTTGTTTCAATGTGATGGGGTTTTTCCTGATAGGTTCGAGATCTAGGACCACCCCTGACTAGGATATGGAGTTAAAGGTGCTGGACATGGATAGTTGGAAGATAGGTTACTCTAATTTTGGGCTTATGTCCTGCAAGAGAGGGAAAAAATATTGGAGGGCCAAGCCTGTGGCATGACGTTGATTCTCTGATACTTAAGTCAGTCACTACATCTGTGATGTTAAGACTTATAAATTTTAAGTGAGTTTAGGTAGAGATAGCACTTCCAAGTTTGGTGAAGTACTGCCATTGTGAGATGGCTATAGATGAGGTACTTGTTACTTGGACTGACACCGTATAAGTAGGAGAGAAGATCTCACCTTAAAAAATCGTCTTCTCGAAAGAGGGTACCCATCCATTTGTAAGTCTTAGAATATCCCTCTAACTATTTGATGTGGGATTTTTCTCGTATCATACTCTCCTAGTTCCAAACTTTTCTATCTCACAAAAAGGCACCAATCTTGCAAGACTGGATCACCATCAGAGGGCACCTCATTCCCAAGGATATTATACCAGAAATTAGACAGTTGAAAGATGACTCTGATACTATTTGACAACATATATGTAGGGCTAGAACTAACCTTAGGAAATCAATTTGCCAAGGGAGGGTGTCCATCAACTTACAAGACCTAAAATATCCCTATAATTGTGATGTGGTATTTTTCCCCATCATCGATGATTGTGAAGTGATAAGGCATGAGGTGGCATGTCTATGGTGTTTTGGGCCTGCAAGCTATTGAAAGCTTGGGCATGGCGACTCTTGGAGACATGAGGCCTGCTATTTATAGCTCTGGCCTTTTTGCCCTTGATCCTGGAGGCCTAATGGTATAGCCATTTTAGTCCTTATCAGAGGCTCCTTACTCCACTAGCGCGAAAGGTTTGTGTTCACGATAATAAGAGTATCATCTGCTGAAGTCTTTTGTGAGGTCTAGCTAGCGAAGCTCCAAGTCTTTTGATGCTTAAGGGAGCTTGCAAAGTAGACTTGTTCATCACTCATCTTTGTACATGTGTAATCTCAAGCAATGCAAGTCATCTTAAAAGACTATAGAAGTTGTCTTGGAATTTCAAGAATAATTATTAAGGTCTTTAAGAGGTGCAGTGAATGTAGTCATTTTTAGGAAACTAAAAGGATAAACTTTGAACCTTTAAGAGGCACTGGTAAGATCTAATATATAATCAGAGCATATCTTGAATCATTTGTCTATTTTCTTTTAACTCTTCAAGTTTGGCTCACTTCAACGCCTACATACCTTTTTTTGGCTCCTGGCAAATAATCCTTATTGTCCTCTAGTACTTTTATGGGTCTAATGATCATACTAGATTTTGTGCAACCATTTTTGGGTTCAAGATGATGTATTATTAAAACCTAGGTTGAGGGTTGTTGAATACTTGTTGTCCTTCTTGACTATGGAAGTGATGTCGTTGTTGTTGTATGCATGGACTTATATCTTGTATGATTGAAAGTGTTTAGCCTTCCATGCTCTTTATATTCTTGAACTATCCCAATTATTGGCTAAGTTGGCATCCTAGATTATCAAAATTAGTTTTCTCCCTGAATTGTCCTCAGGAGATTGGTATTCTCCCTGAATGTGTTATGTTCTAGGATAATGACTTCGAAAAGAGATTATGACTTCATGAGGACACTTAGCACCTTAAAGGATCTTATTGTTGCAAGCATGCAGGTGCCCTAACCTTCTCATTTGGTAGCTCTATCGGTAAAACGTTGATGGTAGAGAGGCTTGTATGTAATGATCTAAAGATGTTATCGGTATTATGATCTTCTTATGCCTCCTCAAAATAGGACTTTATGATATAGCTTGTAATTTGAATAAATCTTTAATGAAATTGCACCATTTAATCTTGTGTAAGTGCTTGTTCTTTTATTGGCTTATTCTATTTTAGTTTGCTTCTAACTTATATAATTGCACCATCATGTTAAACTTGACTTGTTTTGTGACTGTGTCTGCCTTATTTGTGGTGTGCCTTAAAGGTCTTGGAGTAGTTATATGCCTAATGACATGTTTAGCTAAGTGTGCCATTTAAGGCTTTGCTTACTTTACCTTTCCCGTATGGATCTTGATTGTGCTACACGGGCACTCCAGTGGTCTTATTGACATTGCCTTATCTAATTAGATCTTTATAGCTTTATTGGTTTGATTGAGACCTTCAAGGTCTTAGTATCACTGTCTTATATGTCTGGATCTTTTCTGTCTTATCATTCTTCATGTGCCCTCTCAAGTCTCATTGGCTCTACATAGGTCATCATTTTTTTAGGCTCCTCATGACCTTACTGATATTGCCTGGTTTATTTAGGCTCCTGTTTTCTACATCACAAAGAGTTAATTCCATTTTGTCAACATAAAAGATGGCCTCATATTTGCTCTAGGTCTTTGTAAGCTGCCTTGCTATGAGGTCTTAAGTACAAGGATGATGTAAGGTTTTTACCTTGCGAAGAGATCTTATCAATTGACTCATTTAGAGGTCTTATTAGTTGCATGGCTGAGAGGTCATAGGCTGTGGGAATGGTCTTGCCTTGCCACCTATAAAGTTTCTATTAGGCTACCTCATATAAAGGTTCTTGCCTCACGAAGAGGTTTTATTAATTGCCTCACTTAGAGGTCTTAGTTTGCCTTATGAAAGGTCTTATGAAATCTCATGTGGAAGTGTTATTGAGCCTTGTGAGAGGATATTAGGTGTTTCATTATAGGTCTTTAAGGTGCCTTGTGAAGAGGTCTTTGATTTGCCTCGTGAAAGTTTTCATGAAGCCTTGTAATAAAGGTCTAATTGAACCTTTGTAAGAGGCCTTTGAAAGCCTCATTAGAGGTCTTTATAGTGCACTACAAAGAGGTCTTTAATTTGCCTCATGAAAGGTCTTATAAAGCTTTGCATGAAGGTTTTTTCACACCTTGAAAGAGAACTTGTTTGTCTCGCAGACTTTCACCTAGAGTACAATAGGTCTTATTATGCCTCCTATAGGACTTATGCCCAGATTTTTCTGTCTTATTTTGGTCTCAACTAGAGGTAATTGTACTTCGCGATTTCTCACCTAGAGTTCACAAGGTCTTATGATGCCTCACATAGAGGTCTTACTATATCACAGTCTGTCACCTAGTTTTTGATGGGTCTTTATAATGTGTTGCATGTCACGTTGTTAGCTTAGACAATTCATTCTAATGAGGGTTTGTGGAATTATCTAGCTTTTGCCCCCCTTCTTAATGGGTTTGGGCTTTATTAGGATGAACTTCTATTGCTAGTATCACATTGGTGGCATTGGTGACATATGGATTTTCTCCTTTTCCCGGGTTCTTTTTTTTTTTTTTTTTCTTTTTGTCTTAGCATGGATTATTCTTTGCCTCCATCCATGCACTTTTGCTCTTGGTGTTAAGAGTTGACATACAGATGCTTCTATTGCCTATGGTTGAAGGGTCAATGAGAGTAGAGTTTTATGAGGATATTCAGTCTCTCCAAGACCTTCTCCTAAGGGGTTATCCCTCAAAAGGCGTTTGTACTCTCTTTTTTTTTTACGGACTCCATCCATTCCAATTGAGTTTGCAAATCAAGGATCTATGGCCTCGTGGATGTAGATGTGTTGCTTTTATTTATGGATATTATTCCTATAAACAACACCAAAGCTGGTGTGGTTTTTCCTAGTGGGTCTTGGGCCTTAGGGCCACCCACCATGGGTAGGTGGAGTTAAAGGTGTTGGATCTAGGTAATTGGAAGATGGGTTCCATCATCCTTAGGTATGTGGCTTGTAATAGAAGGAAATGAGAGGAAATAAATTAGAGGGTAAATCCTCTGGCTTGATGCCACCTTTCTTATCTTTAATTCAGTAAATCCGTATATGGATTTAAGGCTTAGGGAATTTGAGTGATTTTATAAAGAGATATCGTTACTTTCCCATTTTTGGTATTTTGCTCTAGCTCTCATTATTATTGGGTATCCCTCCTCTTAGAAGGATGAGAGGTGCTTGTGTTTAAGCTGATTTCTTGCTTTGGAATTGGAGTAAGTAGCGACATGGCCACTTCCAAGAGAAGGGTATATGTCATATCATAATGTAGTTGAACAGTGAAATAATGTGTCGTTTCTTTCCAGCTTTTTCTTTTGTCACCATACTTTTTTTCTCAAACAAAGCTAAAGTATGAATTAGATTAAATGTTAGGACTAAATAGTAATTCACCTATTAAAAAAAAATATTATTTCTCCTCTTGTCTATCATTCTATATTTTACCAAATTTCTTTTTCCTAGTGGCATAGCTAACTTTAATTATTTATCTATACTTGGCTTTAACTTATATATAATAGGTGAACCGTGAAGGTGCATTACACTATCAATATATATGGCATAAAACTACATCAATAAGGATAAAATGTAAAAATTGATGTATATGTCTAAAGTTAGAATAATTGTGATATATATATATATATATATATTAATAATAAGAGTTGGCCTGATATTTGTTGTTTCAGGAAATACGGAAATATTTGGAAACCCCATTTGAAGAAAAAGAAAAAAGAAGAATTGCACAGTGGAAGTCTCGTAATACCACAGGGTCTGTATAAAAATATTATTTGCAATAATTAATTATGAGTTTAATAAAATAAATTTTAATCATTATAGGGAATTTGCTAGAAGAAATAAGAAATTGAATGTGTCTGACGCATCTCTGAAAGAATTACTTAACATCCCTCCACTGGTTATACCTGATAAGGAGAAGGAACGATATTATATTGATGATTTGGTATGTATAATTTTAGTTTTTATTCTACAACTATTGATGTTGGATATAAAAGAATAATATCATATATATTTTATTTGTTTTCTAATAACAAGGTTATTAATGCATTCTTTGAGTTACTAACGAAGAGATCAAAGAAGTTTCCAAGTTTGTACGTTAAGAGCTACTCACTGTCGACTTGGATAAGTGTAAGTTGGTTCAATAACAATTTTTTCTTAGCAATTTATGGATAGATAAAACATTAATTTTTTACTTTTTCATTTTAGAATTGGGAAGGGGAATCAATTATGAGTCTATTACCAAGAAAAATATACACTTACCACTAGACTATATTTCGATATGCAAACATTAATTTTTTACTTGTTTTAATTTTATTTGGTTGAATTATAAGATAGTGATTATATTACATATAAGAGCAAATAAGGGCATAATTAACTTTCTACTTTAAATAAAATGGATTCCTACTAGAGCCAGGAACACAAATTAATGGTGTTTGTAATAAACTTAGCTAGGTTCAGAGTCAAGGATCAAAGTTCAATAATTGGACCTGGTTTCTCTTTTCATTAGGTATTTCAATTTTAATCAATATGGCATTTTTTCCTGCTTCTACATTCCAACCATGTTTAGAAAAATTCTCTCACAAAATTGCTTATAGTTGATTCTTTATTTTGGATTCAAATTGACTTTTTGCAAAAATAGTGCCAAACTGGTCCTCAATAATTAAATTGCATGCAGTGTATGCTCCTTAATCATAGGCTTGGAGAATTGCGTCGGTCAACTATTGAAGAGATGAAAGGTTCATCGAAGGTAATATTGCATGTCTGAGCCGTATCCTCTCATAGTTCTAGGATTACTTATAAGTTGATCAATTAAATGCGTTTTAACGGATTTATATGTCTTTTGAATCTATAGTTGTTCATGCCAGTGTGTTTACAGAAGCACTGGATTCTCGTTTGTGTCGACATGGAGCAACAAAGATTATTGTGGTTAAATCCATTAGTATTTCATCAGTTACATGCCTATCAAATTGAGAAAGGCATAATTTGCAGATGGGTTACTGAGTACTTGCTTCCAAAGCTGGGTTATATTAACCTGCAAGAATGGCAATTTCAAGAGGGGACAAATATTCCAGTACAACAAAGGTAATTAAGTAATATTTTTATATTTGATTTGATTTATTCATTTGATTACTAAAATAACATGCAATTATATATATATATATATATAGTTTAGTTAAGTTGTGAATCTGAAATGTATA
Source organism: Aleurites moluccanus (assembly GCA_948193065.1). Taxonomy (NCBI): domain Eukaryota; kingdom Viridiplantae; phylum Streptophyta; class Magnoliopsida; order Malpighiales; family Euphorbiaceae; genus Aleurites; species Aleurites moluccanus. The sequence goes on from CANXYC013252271.1 coordinate 20,125, forward strand.
TATGAAAATTTTGTTGCATTAACAGTTCAGTAGATTGTGGGATTTTTGTGATGAAGTATGCTGATTGTCTTGCACATGGTAATCACTTCCCTTTTACCCAAGACGACATGCCTCACTTTCGGCGTCGTATTTTTCTTGATATATACAAGGGGAAAATAGTGTTCCCCAAGAAAATTTGATAATATTCTTAGTGGTATTTCAAATATGCTAATTTTTTTAACACATGTATTATATGTGTTTTTTTTTATTATTAATATATGTACATTGTTACCTTGAACATTAATTTTTATGGTGAAATTAAAATCCCTTTTTTTCATATATTAGCACTTGTAATTATTATTCAAATAAAGAAGCCAAATTGGAAAACCTTTTATTATTGTTTTGCTTTAATATAATTATATGTGAGTTTCAATAAGGAAAAAAAAATTATATGTGAGAACATATAGGTATTTTCATTTCAAAAAGTAAAGGTAAATATATATTTTTTATTCTTTCAATAATAGGGTCAATCAAGTTCAGTCAACCTAACATTAATTTTGTTCAAAAGAAAAAAAAAATCAAGCTAACCAATTTCTTAATCAGATTACTTCATATTTTTCTTCTTTAATGGATTGGGATTGTATCACTTAAAATGGTTGATGGAATTAGCTAGATGTCAAATTCACTCTCAAAAAGAATTTCAGGTTAAATACAGATATCAGAATAAATATTGCATTTTATATTGGGCTAAAGAAAACAACCCACTTAACTTATCAAAGAGATTGTCCAAAGCAACATGAGCAAATATGAATAATAGTAGTAAGGATAGCAATAAGTCGAGAAATTTTTATTTTTTGCGGGAATTTATTTTAAGTGGAGTGAAAAGTTTTTATTTTTTCTTCTCATAAGAGTGAAAATTGGGAATATTTCTTTTTGTTAACAGAGATGGAATGATGATCGGGAATATATTCTTTCCGCAAGATTCGATATTATAATTACTTAATTATTTTTAATATAAAAATATATTACTTAGTAATCATATATATATATATATATATATATATATATATATATATATATATATATATATATATATATATATATATATATTTTTTAAATTATAAATATGTATTGTTCTTTATTTATTTTTTTTTATTAAAAAAAATTTTTTTTTT
>CANXYC013252404.1:0-13695 GCA_948193065.1 Aleurites moluccanus
GAATGATAATTAAATATGTATAAAATGACATACATTTAATATTTATGACATGCTCAAATGCACTATTAACTTAAATTATATCAACTCACAGTACAAAATGAAGTACTCAGTCCCTGACTCCGCTAGGACCCACTGCAGAAGCACTCGGATTATCTAAAGAAAATCATCAACAGAATAGATTAATTACCAACTAAAAGATTTTCTAATTAATTACATAAATATTTAACTTAAAAATTCTACCGAAAATTCGGCAGAACCTCATCTAAAATATGACGTAGCTCCCTAAAAACAATAAATTTATATCCTCTCAAAAATATTCCAATTCAAGCAATTATTACCCATTTGGGGCCTTTCAACAAATTATTATCACATCCTCCTTATCAATTCTCAAATCAAACTCATAACAAACGTAAATAAAATAATAATCTATACCGATAAATAATTTTCTCATAATTACCTTAATTATTTACTTATTTAAAGACAGTCTAAAAATTATTTCTTCCATCACAATTATTAAATCGGTATTCTAATTCTACATTTAATTTATAATCTAGTCTCTAAAATATTCTATAATATCAAACATAATTTTTAAAGTTAATAAAAACTCAATTTGCCTAAAATTTTAGAAAAAGACCCGGACTGGAATTTTTTTCGGTCCGAGCTTCGATTTTTTATCAAGGCAAAATAGGTGCCAAATGAAAGCTTGGACCGAGACGAGTGCACTGGTAGTGGAATCGCTGGAAAAGGAGGTCGAAATCGACCGAAAACTGAATCGGATGATTCGGTGGTCCGTTTCCCGATGTCGGTGAGTATGGCCGGCTCAGGCGACCGTTCGCGACCGGACCTATACCGATGGAGTCGTCTGGGGCTAGACTTCCTCTTGGAGTGGGCGGTAACGCTAGGTGGCGACCGGATGGTAGTGGATCGGAGGAAAGTTCCTTTATCTCTCTCTCTCTCTCTCTCTCTCTCTCTCTCTCTCTCTCTCTCTCTCTCTCTCTCCTCTTCTTCTTTCTGTGTGTTTCTACATTTTTCTTCTTTTTTTTTCTTTCTTTGTTCCAAAGCACGGGTTTGATTGGTTATTTTAAACCAATCAGATCCCTATTCTCTTTATTTTTTTTTAAAGCTTTAATTATATATATATATAGTACCCATGGCTTCCTGCAATGATTTCCAGAATCGAGATGTGAACTGTGGACCCCTATCAGATACAATGGAGACTGAAACTCCATGCAGATGTAATATTTGTCATGTTTGTTGAATTAATTGAAGATATAAATGTTTTGAGGAAAATCCAGAAATTTCTGGTTTCAGGGTGGATTTTTGTGAGATTGATTTCTTAATTTTAAAGGAATAATTTAGTAAAGTGTAAAACATAAAAGTTGTAGATTTATATCTTATCTTTAATTTATAAAACGATTATGTAAAATTCTGTGTGTGTGAAGAGTTATATCCCCTTCACCAGAACCTATCTATTCCATTATTTTCTGCAGGAATCTGAGTATGTTTGAATTTTCTGGGAATGATTGAGGCTGTTTAAGCCAAAAGTCCCTTTTTGTGTTGTGTTGTTGGCTGTAAAATTTCAGGAGATTTGGATAAGTATAACTCAGTGGAGAGTGAAATTTCTCAGGCCTGTTCGGATAAATTTGGGCAGTAAGTCAGGGTGAATTTTAAAGAGTCACCATAGTCTATGTAGTTATCTTTTTTATTTGACTCCTGAATGTCTATTTTAAGTGACAAAAAGAATCAGGAAGTTTGGATGTTTGTAACTCATTTGCGAGCTGATTAAATATAAGTTGTCGAGGAAGGGTTCAGCTCAGCAGAGACTGATATTTGCGAGCCGGCAAATGCGAGGTGGCATTTGAGAGCCGGCAATGCGAGCAAGCGAAATGGCAAAGTGAGATTGCTGAGGTGGCAATTGGCGAAGAGGCATATGCAAGGTGGCATATGCGAAGTGGAGTTAGGCGAAGCGGAATTTGGCGAAGAGGCATATGCGAGGTGGCATATGCGAAGTGTAGTTAGGCGAAGAGGAATTTGGCAAAGAGGCATATGCGAGGTGGCATATGCGAAGTGTAGTTAGGCGAAGAGGAATTTGGCGAAGAGGCATATGCGAGGTGGCATATGCAAAGTGGAGTTAGGCGAAGAGGAATTTGGTGAAGAGGCATATGCGAGGTGGCATATGCGAAGTGGAGTTAGGCGAAGAGGAGTTGGCGAAAAGGCATTGCCGAGGTGGTATATGCGAAGCGGCATTTGCGAGCATAGTTGGCGAGGTGGCATATGCGAGGAGGCATATGCGAAGAGGAGTTCGCGAGGAGAGTTTAGCAAGGCAGCATATATGAGGTGGCATATGCGAATTAGATAGGCGAAGTGGCATTGTCGGAGCAGATTGGCGAAGTGGAAATTGCGAACTAGCTTACGCGAAGTGGCGTTGCCGGAGCAGATTGGCGAAGTGGGAATTGCGAACTAGCATATGCAAAGTGGCATTGCCAGAGCAGATTGGCGAAGTGAAAATTGTGAACTAGCTTATGCGAGATGGCATTGCCGAGGTGGGTTGGCAAGGCGAGCTGGCGAGCGGAAATTTTGAGGCAGTAGCCTATTTAACCTGTGTCCAGTAGCGATTTTCTTCATGATTTTCTTCTACTTCTTTTCTTCGTTCTTCTTCATTTCTTCTCAAATTTGTTCCATTTATTTTCTAATGCATTAATACTCAAAATTAATGTATTATATCACTAAATTATCATATTATAAGGCATCAATCTTCAGTTTCAAGAAGATTTTCTCAATAAAATCAGTTTTGGAGAAATAAGGTAAATTTTCTTCAAATATCGTTTTCTTTTAGATTAATAAATTCTGGTAGTTAGAATAGTTAATTAAGAGTATATAAAATTTATTACAAGTATTTTGAGGTTATTAATGGTAATTAATATTAGAGAAATCAGAATTTATGGGTTGTCATGAGTGGTAACATGAACAGTAATTTCGAAAGTAAATTCAGATTTTCTTTAAGAGTTGAACTAAATTGATGTTGGGAATCAAAAATAGAAACTATAAGATGGTAAAATTTTAAGAAAACATATTGAGTATTGTTGATATAGGAAAACCCTAATTTTGAATGTTTGGGGAAATTTCAAAGGAGAAGAAAACCAAGGAAATTGAGGAGATTATTGTTGAGCAAACTATTAAAGGAAACTTAAGAGTAAATTGTGTAGAGATAAGTATGAACATTGCATATGAAATTTTGCTTCTTTGAAATGAATTGTTCAAACCTTCCTAATGTTTACATAAATGAAATTGTATTATGTACCTATTCATTGAATTCCCTATGATATTCTCAAATAAATATGATTTGTTCCATGTGATTACCTTATATGAATGTAAATGGCTTGGTCATTCTTCCTTGGACCAAGTTCATATGAAACCATTTGTTAACTTGGCTGAATGTATATTATATGTTGATGATCTTGTGACCAATATGTTTCTTATGAGATTGAAACCATATGACCCTATGGATAGAACACTCTTCCTAATGAGAGTAAATTCATTGGTCCATTGTACACTTTGGGAACCTAGCTAATAGGGTTTTTATCATTGTTCCATCTAGAGGGGACCATGAGCTCTAGGCGTATACCTAGTCAAGCATGCGTTTGCGATAAGGTAGCAAGGACTACTGATGCACTCTGTTGTGATAGGTAGCAAGGCTATTGATGCACTCCGTAGTTCTACCATGTATTTTTTTTTATAGTGCTATTTGATTTTGAGCACTTTTGTTCTTGTAAGCCTAACCATTTGATATTTTCTTACCCATGTTTTATGGATTGACCTTTCCTTTGGATTGTTGGATTTCTTTTATATTGCATGTTCATATCTTATTGAGTTGAAGGCTCACTCCTCTTCTGTGAATTTCAGGTGATAGTGTAGCTCGTGAGGGAGCTAGTAGAGAAGATCAAGCTTCTTAATTTATTCTTCCAAGAAGCCTCCATTGTAATCATTTTGATATATATATTTATATATATTCATTTTATGGTATTATGGTACTGTATGCATTGGGAGTATACTCTAGAGCTCCGTAGTTAGTTATTAAAGAGGACACAATTTTGATGTATAAATTGTTACATTTTGGGTTGCCCTTGTTCCTTAGTGATGTGGGATACATTTTTTGATCAGTAAGGAACAAGAGGAAATTATGAAATAATAAAAATATAAAGATATGAATTATGACTTCATGAATCATAGAAATGAATGTTTTATGATATTTATATTTGATAAGAATGTGTATTATAAATGAGATCCAGGATATGAGTGTTTTACGGGTCTATGGTGGCCTTAAGCCTACCCTTGCCTTAGTACCGTCGCACCACTGGAGTCGGAGTGTGACAGAGGTGGTATCAGAGCTATAGGTTTATAATCCCTAACATAGAAGATAGAAAGAGATGCATGAGCACTAGTATAAGTATTGATTAAGATAACTACGGAGCATAGGATTTGTGTCTCGTCCAATTGTGTCTTCCTTTGGTATATATATCTGCGTTAAGTATGTGTAGTGAGTCTGATAATTTTTGTTCTTCTTATCAGTATCGAGATGCCTCTACGGCGTGGTAGAGGATGAGGTCGAGGCCATCCTAGGCGAGATCTACCTTCTGAAGAGGGTTCTATGGGTGAAAATGGAGGAAATGAGATCCCTCTTGTACCACCAGTGGATGTGGCTCATATGGCTCAATAATTGGATCAGTTGCAAAGGAATTATGCAATGATAGCTGAGTTCATTACTCAGCAAAGATAGGAATAGGTACCTCCAGTTTATATTCCATAAATCCCTGTTCCTCCAATAGTCCTACCACCCGTTGTACATCAAATGGAAGATGTATCATTTGAGAGGTTTCTCATGCTTAAACCGTCGGAGTATAAGGGTAAAGTGGATCATACAGATTTCTAGAGGAAATTGAAGAAAAAGTGCAGATTCTGCGGATTCCTGACAGAAGAGCCATAGAATTTGTGGGATATTTAATGAAAGTAGAAGCCAAGGATTGGTTTAAGAGAAGCATTTCTAGCATGCTTCGGGAAAATGAAGAGCTATCTTAGGAGAGGTTTAAGGAATTGGTACTGAATGAATTTCTTCCAGAGAGTGTGAGGGAAGCTAAGTCCCTGGAGTTTGAAAGATTGGTTCAGACACCTGGTATGAGTGTTTCAGAGTATGCCAGGAAGTTCAGTCAGTTAAGTAAATTTGCTCTAGCCTTGGTGCCTACAGAAGCGGCACGGATTCAAAGGTTCCGCAGAGGATTAGTGGCTCCATTGTTTAAACTTCTAGCTGCCCTTGAGTTTGATTCCTATTCTAAACTGGTGGACAAGGCTAGGATAATTGAGAATAGGGAGATGGAAGCCAGATCAGAAAGGGTTGAGAAGAAGAAATTTAAAGCAAAGAGTTTTTCTAAGCAGGATAGTGGAATGAAAAGTATGGGGGTGGCACATCAGTCAGTTTCTAGGAGTGGGTATAAAGGACTTACAAAGAGGCCACAGCAGAGTCGGACTACTCCTGGACCCACTTCTCAGATGAGCCATGGTTTAGCTAGTTTTGCACCATCTAGGGCTCCTAAACCTTTGTGTCCTTCATGCGGAAAATTTCATAATGACCCTTGTCGCTATGCCCCAGGAGCATGTTTTAGGTATGGATAGCAAGGTCATTTTCTCAAGAACTATCCGCAACCATCTGCTGGAGGAAGACCACAGGCTTCTCAGGCTACGGTTCAGATGACTAGGGAAAGAGGTATTAGTCAGCAGCAAGGTTCAGGCAGAGGCATTGTGGGCAGGACTATAGAGGCTGGCAGAGAATCAGGTCAGCATGTGGCTCAGGCTTTGCGGTCAGTTCCCATGGATAGGGGTAGAGGTAGAGTTTTTGCTCTAGCACAGCACGAAGCCCAGGCATCTAACATAGTGGTTATAGATATTCTTTTGATCCAAGCCTTGAATACTAGAGTATTGTTTGATTCGGGAGCTACGCATTCTTTTGTGTTATCCTGTTTTGTTAAGAAATTGCATGTGTCCTGTGAATCGCTTGAATCTGTGTTGGTGGTTTCTACTCCTTTGGAGGAAGAGATTGAAGTCCAAAAATATTATCCCTCTTGTGTAGTTAGTATAGGTGGCAAAAGTTTGAATGTGGATTTGATTGAACTACCTGTGTTGGAATTTAATGTGATATTGAGCATGGATTGGTTGTCTAAGCACTATGCTACCATAGACTGTAATAGAAAGAAGATAGTTTTCAAGTCAGCTTCAGGTGAGGAGTTTGAATTTCAAGGGGAAAGGAGTGAAGCACCATATAATGTGATATCAGCCTTAAGGGCGAAGAGATTAATGAAGAAAGGATGCCAAGGATATTTGGCTTATGTGTGGGAGACTTGAAAAGAAGTGCAAGATTTGGAACAGATTCCTGTTGTTAACGAGTTCCCAGATATATTTCCTGAAGAGTTGCCTAGTTTGCCACCGGATAGAGAGATAGAGTTCGGTATAGAGTTACTACCTGGCACGAGTCCGATTTTTATTCCTCCATACCATATGGCACCGATAGAATTGAGGGAGTTGAAGACTCAACTGCAAGATTTGCTTGACAAGGGATTTATCAGGCCTAGCAGTTCGCCATGGGGTGCACCTGTACTCTTTGTAAAGAAGAAGGATGGTTCTATGAGACTTTGCATAGATTACAGGCAGCTCAACAAGGCAACTATCAAGAATAAGTATCCTTTGCCAAGAATAGATGATTTATTTGATCAGCTGCAAGGTGCAAGTCATTTCTCCAAGATAGACTTGAGGTCGGGGTACCATCAATTGAGAATTCGGAATGAGGATGTATCTAAGACGACTTTCTAGACCAGATATGGACACTATGAGTTCTTAGTGTTGCCATTTGGATTGACTAATGCACCAGCTGTATTCATGGTTTTAATGAATAGGGTGTTCAAGCCATTTTTGGACAAGTTTGTCATTGTGTTTATTGATGATATTCTTATGTATTCAAAAAGTAAAGAAGAGTATAAGGAATACCTGAGGATTGTGTTGCAGACTTTGAGAGAGCATCAGCTGTTTGCAAAATTTTCAAAGTGTGAATTCTGGTTTGAGAGTGTGGGCTTTCTGGGGCATATAGTGAGCAAGGAAGGGATTGAAGTTGATCCTAAAAAGGTTGATGCAATTCTAAGTTGGCCTAGACCCACAAATATTTCAGAAGTTAGAAGTTTCTTGGGTTTGGCAGGCTACTATAGGAGGTTTGTTCAAGACTTTTCCAAGATTGCAGCTCCTTTGAGCAAGCTTGCCCAGAAGCAAGTTAAATTTCTATAGTCAGATGCATGTGAAGAGAGCTTCCAAAAGTTAAAGACTGGTCTCACCACAGCACCTGTCTTAGCTTTGCCATCGGGTGAAGGGGGATATACGATGTATTGTGATGCCTCGAGAGTAGGGCTTGGTTGTATGCTTATGCAGCATGGAAGGGTGATAGCCTATGCTTCTAGGCAGTTGAGAAAGCATGAGGTAAATTATCCAACTCATGACCTTGAGATGGTTGCAGTTGTATTTGCCCTAAAGATATGGAGACATTACTTGTATGGAGAGAAATGTGAGATTTATACAGATCATAAGAGTTTGAAGTATATATTTCAACAAAAAGATCTAAATCTTAGGCAAAGAAGATGGGTCAAATTGCTTAAGGATTATGACTGTGAAATATTGTATCATCCAGGGAAAGCCAATGTTATAGCCGATGCATTAAGCAGGAAGTCTTTGGGAAGCTTAGCCCATATTCAAGTGAGTAGAAGATCATTAGTGAGGGAAATGCAAAGATTGCATGATATGGGAATCGGTTTGGAATTTTCATATTTAGGAGTACTTTTGGTAAATTTCCAAATCAAGCCGGTTCTTATTAATCAAATTAGAGAAGCTTAAGACAAAGACCCTCAGTTGGTGAAGATAAAGAATAATGTGGGATTAGAAAAAGCTCCAGGATTTTCGGTGACTGATGGCATGTTGAGACATAGTAGCAGGTTATGTGTTCCAGCAGTTGATAGTTTGAGTGATATGATTCTTAAAGAAGTACATCATGCCAAGTATAATATGCATCCAGGTGCAACAAAGATGTACCATGACATTAAGAATTCATATTGGTGGAGTGGAATGAAAAGAGATGTCGCAGAATATGTAGCCAAATGTCTAACTTGTTAGCAAGTCAAGTTTGAGCATCAGAAACCATCAGGACTACTCCAAAAGTTGCCATTGCCATAATGGAAATAGGAGAGGGTGACTATGACTTTTGTGGTTGGATTGCCAAGGACTTTAAGGGGCTATGACTCAATATGGGTCATTATGGATAGATTAACCAAGTTAGCTCATTTCTTGCCAGTCAAGACAACTTATGCAGCTTCTCAATATGCTCAGATTTATGTTGATGAGATTGTTAAACTTCATGGAGTCCCAGTTTCGATTATCTCAGATCGAGGTACTCAGTTCACCTCGAGATTTTGATAGAAATTGCAAGAATGTTTGAGTACACAGCTTTCCATCGGCAAACAGATGGGCAATCAGAGAGGACCATCCAAACTCTAGAAGACATGCTGAGGATGTGCATTCTGGACTTTGGAGGAAATTGGGATACTCATTTATGTCACAACCTGGTTTCCCAAGCCGCGATGGTCCTAGGGCACGGGAGATGCCAATGGCGACCGGCACCCATAGAACCCAATATCAGTCATATCAATTCTATCAATTCAATATAATATAATTCATATTCATAATTACCTATCATTCTATTAGCCTGCCATACATTCTGAAAATAACTGAAATATCAATTCCCATAATATCATATTAATTATAATATCATTCATATAAGAAATACCATCAACAGATACATGTTCATTTCCTAGCTAACTCGTACATACCCATGGAGCAGCTAGATCATGAATACCAAAATAAATATTATACAAAATAGAGTATCTGTAAATACATCAGAAGTCTGTGGTAGAATCCTCAGAGAAGTAGAAATATGGATTCTGCAACTCTAATCCTCTCCTGAAAGGGGTAAACAATAAACGGGTTAGTATAGATGATACTCAGTGAATTCACATGCATCGCAATGAATGATAGGTATCAATCAATAAAGATATCAATCAATGAAGTATCAGTGTACTGAATAAATATCAAAGTTCGGTAGAGCCAAATAACAACATATGGTTCAGTAGTATATATGGAGAGACAGATACTGGGATGAACTATATGAAAAGAAATCATACAATCTCCAAACAAATCAAATCATTGGACCATGTAGGTCCTAGTTCATCCATATCAGGGCAAATAAGCATACGGCTGATCAGGCCCTATGGCCAGGACCATAATCCCCTCCTAGCTAGGGTATACATATATAATATGCACAAGGTCAACAGTATTTTCCCACTCCCCTGTTGAATCGGAAGTTCTGTCATAACCATATCAAGGTCAATAACAAGGGTTACCATAAGCAACAATGGCATCCGGATTCAATCAATCAATCAATCAGTTTGGTTTCAATCATTCTAATATCCAATATCAATAATGGCCATGCCATGTATAATATCCAATATTAATCAAAGGTTTGGTATATAGGATAATTCATAAGACAAGAGAAATAAGGTTCGATGATTTAAAAGAGTAATGTCAATAAAGCAAAGGTATTTAACAATATATATGGATTGATTAGGTAAAAGAATATAAGTGCAATTTCAAGGAAAATTAAAGGTAACACAAATATAAAAAGGTTCGGCCATTTGGAGATTTTTCTCAAATGGTGCCCAACAATCAAATTAAACAATTTAATATGACAAATGATGCATATAGAACTCACCTCAACTTTCCAATAGCCAATGAAATAGCCAATTTTACCAATTCCTCTAAAATCTCTAATTTTAGCTACTTGGAGAAATCAATTTTCACATCAAATTGATTATCAATTAAGTGTTCACTTACATCCAATTGACTAATTTTATCATCAATTTATGAATCCCATCACTAATTTATCAAATCATATCTCAAGTTCCATATAAACCCTCAAATTTAGGGATTTCCATAATTTAGTGTTAATCTAGGTAAAATAACACTAAACCCATTTATTTCAACCTAAATAATATCTATTTAATTAATAAAATCCAACAAATAAACCTTTACCTCAAATAGGTTAAAATAGCATAAATTTGTTATCTACTGCCTCTTGAAATTTCCAGCTCTTTCCCACAAGTTAAGAACGGAAAAGAGATAAACACAAAATGTATATGTGATTTCCACTAATTTCCTCCAGAAATTTTGATGGAGAAATCATGAAATTGATGAAGAATAAAGATGAACAGTGTTCGACTTCTTTTTGGAGAAAAGACGAACACAGAGAAAAATTGAGAAGAAATAATATAAGTTAACGTGTCCAAAGCATTAGTTACTGTCCTTTTAAATAGGCTACTGCCTCAGTAAAAAAAAAAAAATCTTGCCTCGCCAATATGATCCGCTATTCCAGCTCGCAATTGCCAGTCGCAATTCGCCAGCTCGCTAATGCTTCTTCGTATTGCCAGCCCGCAAATGCCAGTTCGCCAAACTCAATTTGACAATGCCTCTTCGCATTGCCGACTCGCCATTTCACTTCGCATATGTCGGCTTGCATACGCCTCTTCACCAAACCCAGTTCGCACTTCCCAGTTCACAATTCCTCTTTGCCTTTCCTCTCCGCACTTTCCAGTTCACACTTCTCAGTACGCACTTTCCTCTTTGCACTCCCAGCTCACACTTCCCTCTTCGCATTCCCATTTCGCATTTCCTCTTCGCACTCCCTCTTCGCACTTCCTTCTTCGCATTCCCAGTTCGCATTTCCTCTTCACATTCCTTCTTCGCAGTTTCTAGCTCGTAATGCAGGCTCACCATTGCCTCTTCATAATGCCGGCTTGTCATTTCCTCTTCGCAAGGCCAGCTCAGCATTGCCACCTTGCATGGCCAGCTCGGCATTGCCACCTCGCAAGGCCAGCTCGGCAATGCCACCTCGCAAGGCCAACTCGGTAATGCCAACTCGCCAAGGCCGGCTGGAAACCACTTAACCTAACCTATGCAAATTCACTACAGATATACTAACTCTTAACTTGCAGCACTTAGAATATATTTACAAATTTAGGAACTCAATCTATCAAACAATATTATACCAACGAATATTTTCCATGCTCATTTACCATCCTTATCCAAAATAATTAAATAAGTAAAATATATACTTATTGCAAAATCAATTAATTAAGCCAATTCAATTTAAAATATACACACATATATACTCAAAAACTGAATATGAAAATGGTAGGTCTTACAATTTGCCATTGATAGAGTTTGCTTACAACAACAACTATCATTCCATAATTCAGATGTCCCTTTATGAAGTTTTGTATGGCAGGAAATGCAGATCTCCCATGTGTTGGGATGAGGTGGGAGAAAAGTATATCGAAGGACCGGAATTGATAAGATATACGTCAGAAAAGGTTTCACTGATTCAAGAAAGATTGAAGACAGCTTTTAGCCGCCAAAAGAGCTATGCCGACCTAAAGAGGAAAGATCTTCAGTTTTCCATTAGAGATCTTGTATTTCTAAAGATCTCTCCAATGAAAGGAGATCTACGATTTGGCAAGAGAGGCAAGCTGTCTCTACGATTTATTGGACCCTTTGAAATTTTGAGCAAGGTTGGAGAAGTTTCATACAAGTTAGTTTTGCCTCCTAGCATGGATAATGTGCATCCAGTGTTTCACGAATCGATGCTTCAGAAGTATGTTGCCGACCCTTCTCATGTACTACAAGTGCCGGAAGTGGATCTCCAGCCTGATTTGACATATGAAGAAATTTCAATTACAATTGTGGACCGAATGGTTAAAACGCTAAGGAATAAAGATATACCAATGGTTAAGGTCCTATGGAGAAATCAAGCCATGAAAGAGTGTACTTGGGAAAGTGAGCAAAGTATGCAAGATAAGTATCCCTATCTATTTCAGGCTTAAGGAAGATTATTATAAATTCGAGGATGAATTTATTTAAGGGGGAAAGAATGTAATATCTATCATTTTTTATGGATATTTTATTAATTGTATGTTTGTTGAATTAATTGAAGATATAAATATTTTGAGGAAAATCTAGAAATTTCTGGTTTCAAGGTGAATTTTTGTGAGACTGATTTCTTGATTTTAAAGGAATAATTTAGTAAAGTATAAAACATAAAAGTTGTAGATTTATATCTCATCTTTAATTATGTAAAATAGTTCTATAAAATTCTATATGTGTGAAGAGTTATGTCCCCTTGACCAGAACCTGTCTGTTCTATTATTTTCTGCAGGAATTTGAGTATGTTTGAATTTTCTGGGAATGATTGAGATTGTTTGAGTCAAAAGTATAAACATGAGAAATGTCTCTTTTTGTGTTGTGTTGTTGACTGTAAAATTTTAGGAGATTTGGATAAGTATAACTCAGTGGAGAGTGAAATTTTTCAGTCCTGTTCGGATGAATTTGGGCAGTAAGTCAGGGTGAATTTTAGAGTCACCATAGTCTGTGTAGTTATCTTTTTTATTTAAATTTTAGATATGTTGGACTCCTAAATGTCTATTTTAAGTGACAAAAAGAATCAGGAAGTTTGGATGTTTGTAGCTCATTTGCGAGCTGATTAAATATAAGTTGTCGAGGAAGGGCTTCAGCTCGGCAAAGACTGGTATTTGCGAGCCGGCAAATGCGAGGTGGCATTTGTTAGCCGGCAATGCGAGCAAGCGAAGTGGCGAAGTGATATTACCGATGTGGCAATTGGCGAAGAGGAATTTGGCAAAGAGGCGTATGCAAGGTGGCATATGCGAAGAAGAGTTAGGCGAAGCGGAATTTAGCGAAGAGACATATGCGAGGTGGCATATGCGAAGTGGAGTTAGGCGAAGAGGAATTTGGTGAAGAGGAATATGAGAGGTGGCATATGCGAAGTGGAGTTAGGCAAATAGAAATTTGGCGAAGAGGCATATGCGAGGTGGCATATGTGAAGTGGAGTTAGGCGAAGAGGAATTTGGCGAAGAGGCATATGCAAGGTGGCATATGCGAAGTGGAGTTAGGCGAAGAGGAGTTGGCGAAGAGGCATTTCTGAGGTGGCATATGCGAATTGGAATTCTCGAAAAGAGTTGGCAAGGTGGCATATGCGAGGAGGCATATGCGAAGAGGAGTTCGCGAGGAGAGTTTGGCGAGGCAGCATATGTGAGGTGGCATATACGAATGGATATGCAAAGTGGTATTGCCGGAGCAGATTGGCGAAGTGGAAATTACAAACTGACTTATGCGAGGTGGCATTGCAGAGGCGGGTTGGCAAGGCGAGCAGAAATTTTGAGGCAGTAGCCTATTTAACCTGTGTCCAGTAGTGATTTTCTACTTCTTCTTTTCTTCGTTCTTCTTCATTTCTTCTCAAATTTGTTCCATTTATTTTCTAATGCATTAATACTCAAAATTAATGTATTAAATCACGAAATTATCATATTATAAGGCATCAATCTTCAGTTTCAAGCAGATTTTCTCAAGAAAATCAGTTTTGGAGAAATAAGGTAAATTTTCTTCAAATATCATTTTCTTTTAGATTAATAAATTATGGTAGTTAGAATAGTTAATTAAGGGTATATAGAATTTATTACAAGCATTTTGAGGTTATTAATGGTAATT
>CANXYC013252659.1:0-12991 GCA_948193065.1 Aleurites moluccanus
AGGCAATCCAGGCAAATTAAAGCAATTAACAAGCGAAGCATACAAATCAAGCTCTTTCCTCAGCTGAACATTCAATGAACTAACACCTCCGCCCATAGGAGTCGCCAATCCTCCTTTCAAACAAACCTTATTCTTCTTAATAGACTCCATCACTTCCGCCGGAACTTTCTTCATATCACCATGAACCTCATACCGCTCGAAGTAAACCGGCGCGTGCATCGCCTCCATAACTTGCTCAACGGCGCCGGTAACCAGAGGCCCAATTCCGTCACCAGGAATTAGGGTTACAGGACGAGGAGCGCCGTCACCAGGACGAGGCATGTAGGTAACGGATCTGTGAGAAGTGAATCTGGAACATGGTGATGGATTGTTTGACGATGAGAGAAGTTGCTTTACAACGGAAATGGATCGTCTCGCCATCGTATTCTGTTTTTTGGTCCGGTCGGTGTTTTTTGCTCGGAAAAATTGGTTCGATTTGTTTTTTTTTTTTTTTCGGTTTTTTATCTGATTAAGCGATCGGACAAGCCATAACAGAGCAGCAGAGAGAGAAGAATTTCCAAAGAAAATTAATTAATAATAATAAAAGTTTGACAAAGCAATTGGTATAGTATAATTCTGCTGTGCTCAAGACCATTAAGGATTATCTGGGTTTCTATTGATAGGCCAATAGAAGAAGGTGTTTTCTTGACTTAAAGTAAGAGGGATCTTACGTGTTGAGATGTGATTCGCTATACTTGGTTATTGGTTGAATTTGGAAAGAAAATATTCGTTTTTGAGAAAAGTATTTGTTCCATGGCGCAGCCGATTTAGAAACCTACGAAGACTCGGGAGTCTTAGTAGCACTGAGCAGGGCCTGACAGGCCCAAGGTTGGGGGTTAATGGGCCATGCTTGACCAGAATGTGGGTTCAAGCAACTATAATCAAACTCGGCCCTAGTGAAAAGAGAATTTCTAGGTTTGTGATTTTTGATATTATTTTATTTTACAACAAAAAATTATTAAAAAATAATTTTTATATTAAATTAAATATTTTATTAGTACATATGGTTTTTTATTATTAAAATACATTATATATTTATCATCTGAATATGAAAGTGGTATGTAATATAAGATATAATATACAAATACTACAACAAGTGTAATATATAATATAAAGTAAAATCTCTATAAATATATATTTTTGGAACTCATCAATTTTATTAATTAAAAAAATTATTAATTAATAGATAAATTAATAATTTATTAATTTAAAAAAATATTTATAATTTAATAAATATATATTTAATCAACTAAAAATTCATTGTATTTTATCAATTTTGTGATCAATTCAATATGAAAAAAAAAACATATGTGATTAATTCTAATTAAAATGAAATAAAAAAATATATGATTAATTAAATATAAATTAAATAAATTTTAAAAAAAGTGATAAATTTAATATAAATAAAGCAAAGTTAAAAAAAAATATAATTACTTAAATTTTAAATAATATTTAGAGTTATATAAAATACATATGTATAATATTCATAAATTATTAATTTATAATATAAATTGATCATATAATTATATAATAATTTTTTTTAAAATATTTTCTTATTAATTTATTAAAATTATTAATTTAACACATTAATTTAAGTTGAAACCGTAAAAAATTATTATATAATAGAGTTTATTAATTTATCAAATAGATATTTTATTACAGTTAATAAAAGCCTAGGTCCAGCCTGTAATTTTATTAAGCTTAAATTCTAGGCCAAACCTTTAAATTGACAATGGTTATTAATTAAAAAATTAAATAATACTTTATTAATTAGAAATTTTCAGTGTACATTAGTTGATTAGTATGGTTGTTGCATATAATCTTGGGTGATAGATATATAAATGAACCAGAAGGTGGCCTTGCTATCATTTATTTGATTTTTATATGAAATTTCATTAGTACATTTATAAAAAAAAAAATCTATTAATTATTTTTATTTAACATTTCATTATTATTTAATTTAATAAATTCATTATTAATTAAATTTTAATTATAATTAAAAATTAATTTATCAAACTCTCAAATTAGATGAATTATTAATTAGTATTCAATTCATCTGAAATTAATTAAATATAATTTTTTTAATTTGATGATTATGTAAATATCCATTTGTTGGGTATAATATTTATTATATGGTCACGACAAATGATTGTTTTAAGAAAAGTTTAAACAAATGGTATTGTACCACCATCTCTCACCTTCACTCTCCTAACTAAACACAATTATTTTTATATTTAGATTGATTGAATGTTAATTATAAAATTTAATTATTGTTTAAAAATATATATATCGATAATTAAAAAAATATTAAATTTTTTTATATTTAACTCTTAAAGATCAATTGATGATTCGGCTTTTTAATCGATAAAATCTGATAGCAGATAAAAATTGTGATTGTCGATTAGAGTTTTTACCAATTGAAAAAAATATTTTTATTCTAAATCGATAATTATCAATCATACAGTTAAACACTCTCTCAATTATTCATGGTTGTAATCCACAACTGACAAATTTGCTTTTTTCTTTATTTTTTTTAGTAGAATATGAAATTTTATATTCTTTAGAAGATTTTTTATTCTTTCCTTTACTAATTTTTAATTATTATTTAATTCATCTCAATTTGTGTCATACTAATTAATTTTTGTTTAGTTGGCAAAAATTATAATCAACAATCGCAATTTCTATTTGCTACTAGATTTTGTCGATTTGAAGAAAACAAATCGGCAATTGATTTTTATCCAAACACTCAATAATTTTTCAATTGTCGACATGTATATTTTTAAACTGTGATTGGATTTTGTAATTGGATGTTCAAACATCCACTTTATTAAATCTAATATGGATATGAATTTTTATATTAAAAAGAATCTAAAATGACATTTAAAGTAAATTTTTACTCAATACTGGTGAAAAGTTAAAAAAAAAAAGGTCATTAGTTGATGAAGATCTACATAGAACTAGCATGATAGTTTTCAAGACTAATTATACAGTTTATAGGTTTTTGATATATATATTTGCATAGTTTATTTTTGTAGTTCATCATTTTTCTATTAAAAGGGTTTTTTGTGATAATATGTTGTAATGTTTTATGTTAAATGAAAGTTTTGTTTCTCTTAAAAAAAATTAATGTTTTAAATAGGGTTGTTCATAAAAACTAATCTAACCGACTCTATTGATCAAATTCGATTCAACTTAAAAATTTGAATTGTATTCATATATCGTCCGTCGAGTTAGGTAGAATAATATTATCAACAAATAATGTGGGTGTTTAGAAGTCATTAAACAAAAATGATTTTATTGACAAAAATGATTTAGTCAATAAAAAAAATTATTAGTTGGCAAAAGTGATTTTGTCAAAACCCATTTTCTCAAAAGCACCAAAATTGTGCTTAAAAAAATTTCAATTGTAAATCAAAACTCATTAATGAGTTGCCATTACATATTGCTAAAGCACTCACATGATTGAGTATGCCTAATTCCAAAGTCTTGCATCAGATACAATAACCAAAAAATCTCACACATTGTTGCTACCATGGCTTTATATTCTACCTCTATAGAACTTCTACAAACAGTTGATTATTTCTTGGATTTCCAACTAATTAATGAGTTGCCTACGAATATACATAAACCTTTTGTAGACTTTCTTGTTTCATTGCATCCTCCCCAATCACTATCAGAATAGGTTGTCAACTGCAGTTCGAATGATGCATATAGTAATATGCCTTGTTCAGGAGATGTTTTTAGATGTTTCAGCACTTTATATGCAGCTTGAAGATAAATATCAGCTGGCTTATCCATAAATTGAGAAAGAATATGCATATAGTAGATGATATCAGGTCTTATTAATGTTCAATACATTAGCTTCCCAATCAATTGTTAGTAATAAGTTATATCTTTCAAAAGATCTTGGTCAGTATGTGTGAGTCTGTGGTTTACTTCCATTGGAGCTTTGTTAGCCTTAGCTCCTAGCTAATCATATTTTTGCAAGAGTTCTAAAGTATATTTGCTTTGATATATATCTTGATCTTGCAATTTCAATCCCAAGAAAATACTTATTCCTAAGATCTTTAAGCTTGAAATGTGAATTTAATGCCTTTTTCAATTCCTCAATCATAACTTGTTACTGGCTATTATTATATGATCCACATATACCTACAATTCTATGAAATCAGATTCTATAATCTTTTTAAACAATGAATAATCATACTTTGATTATTGAAAACCAAGTTGAATGAGGCAGTCTATAAACTTTGTATTCCATTGCCTTGATACCTAATTCAGTCTATTTAATGATTTTATGTAATTTGCACACAAGATTTCTGCCTTTAAAATTTCTTCCACTATTATCAAATCTACTTGCCATCACCCCCCTAAATTTGGTAACTTGGAGGAAGCTCCGTATATATCTTCATTTAAATCTCTATTGAGGAATGCATTGTTAACATCTAACTGAGATAAAAACTAGCCTTTTGCTGCTGCCAGAGCCAAGAATAACCTGACAGTAGTATGTTTTGCAACAAAACTGAAAGTCTCATGAAAATCAAATCCTTCTATCTGGTTGTAGTCCTTTGTTACCAGTCTTGCTTTGTACCTTGTAATACTTCCATCGCATTTGAACTTAACTTTAAAGACCCATTTACATTCAATGACAATTTTATTTAAAGGCAAATACATGACAGACTGGGTTATGTTTTGTTCTAATGCATCAAGCTCAAGCTTCATAGCTTCTCTCTAATGCTCAAATTGATTTGCTTCATGATAATTCTTTGGTTCAATCACAAATGTAATGTATAAGGTAAAGGCTTTGTGTAAAGGGGAAAGGTTTGCATAAGAAATGTAGTTTTGAAATTGATGAGTTATAACAAATGAGATATGATTAGTGGAAGAGATAATATTAGACTTAAGTTGAGTATGGTAATCTTAAAGGTAAAAAAGAGGCTTGTGAATCCTGGTACTTTTTCTCGTGACAGGATAATGAGTTTGAGTTTGATTGATATCATGTAAAGGTATGATAGAAGAAGGTAATAGATCAGATGATGATGAACTGAAATTAGGATTGTCAATTAATTCTACAACATGATGAGAGTTTGCAGATATGTCATGATTGTCAATTGATTCCATAATATGATGAGACTTTGCAGATATGTCATGATGTGCAATAGTTGCAGATATGGAAGGATTTGCAAAAGAATGAGTATTTGCATTTGTGTTATGGTGTGCAGTATTTGCAAGAATGATAGGATTTGTAATAGAATAAGATGAACATTGTTGTTGAACTTATTTAGGATTATTAGTTCTATGATGTGTATAAGGTAATGGCAGATCAATTGAAAGACTAGGAAGTACAAAAGATGATTGTTCAGCAGAATGTGATGGATGAAATGGAGGTTTTGAAAAATTTGGATGAAAAGGAAATGATTTTTCGAGGAAAGTGACATCCCTAGAAATAATGACAGTATTGGTATCCAAGTCTTAAAGTTTGTATCCTTTGATGTTTGGAGGGTAACCAAGAAAAATACATTATTTTACCCTAGAATCAAATTTTCTTCTATGAGATATGAGATGAACAACAAATGTGAAACAGCCAAAGGATCTCAAATGATGGTGTTCAAGTTTGGATTTAAAGAGAACTTTATAGGGTCTTTTACCATTCAGAAGAGGTTGGGGTTCTGTTTATAGGTAAGCTGCTATAAGAATAGCATCATCCTAGAATCTTATAAACAATGAAGTATGAAAGTGCAATGATCTAGCTATGTTAAGTATGTGTTGATGTTTTTTCTCTACAACTCCATTTGCTGAGGAGTGCAGTGACAAAATGTCTAATTAATGATTTCATTGGCATTTAAAAAAGTTGGTAAACATAATTCTAAACCATTGTCAGTCTTAATAGTTTTAATGAAAATATGAAATTGATTAAGAATAAGCTGATAAAACTTTGGAATTAGAAAAGAAACTTCAAAATTATGTTTCATTAAGAAAATTTGGTTAAAAAAATACTCGTTGTCCCTGAACTTTACTCTTAATTCAATAATGTCCATAAACTTCGATTTGTAGTGCAAAAATCCTCAAACTTTAATTTTATCACAATAAAAATCATTTTTATTGTTTTTTTATTTTTCATTATCCTTATTAATTTAAAAAGAGTATTTACAATTTAACAAATATATGTTTAATCAACTAAAAACTCATTGTGATTTACTAATTTTATAATTAATTTAATATGAATTAAATGAATTGAACAAAAAAAAATATGTGATCAATTCAATATGAATTAATTAAAATGGAACAAAAAGAATATGTGATCAATTGAATATGTACTAAATGAATTAAACACAAAAATATATAATGAATTGAATATAATTTAAATAAAGTGAATAAAAAAATGCAATATAATTATTTAAATTTAAAATAATTTTCGAGTTATATTTTAATAAAATATTATATTCTATATATATGATAATAGTAAATTATTAATTTATGATATGAATGAGACCATATAATTATATAATAATTTAAAAAAAAATATTATTATTTTATCAATTTATCGAAATTATAAATTTAACTTATTAATTCAAATTAAAATCATAAAAAATTATTATATAATAAAAATTATTAATTTATAAATATTATATTATATATAGATTCGTGCTTAAAAAATTAATATTTTCTTCTTTAAGAATGAAAAAAAATAAAATTAACATAATTCAATTTGATCACTTGATTCAACTGATTAAATTATTACGAATTGAATCGAGTTTTACTTGAATATTTAATTTTTTTTTTTTTAATTTTAATCGAATCATGTTAAAAAAAATGTCCAACTCGATTCGACCATGAATAATGCTAGTTGTAGGTCCAATATGACATAATTTAGTTAATTAAAGAACGCATTTTTTTTTGTTTGATTTAATGCTGGAATCGGCATTTTGTGGCGCATAATTATACTATTTACTTTTTGTTAGCGGCAACAATACAAATGCGAGTTAGAGCACTATATATTATAAGTAATTTAGAGACAATGAATACGACGGAGGCTTGTAAAAAGAATAATAAAAATAATAATTGAGAATGTCTCTGGCTGTTTTTACGGCTATATTCAAAGAGACCATAATCTTTTGGTTCTGCAAAAGGCTTAGAAGAGATATGTACCTTAGTAGCATGAGTTGCTTCCACGTGCATTACTCTACCATTAAATATCAAATGCAGCCTTCTCTTTATTGATCTTATTCAGCCTGTTGGATGTTGGCCTAGTGACAAAAGATATCTAAGAGCTGTTTGGTACAGCAATTATTAAATATGTGATTGATGTAAAAATATGATTGTCAAATCATGAATCACTAAAAGTAGCTTAGAACTGCTTATAGAATTTACCGATTAAAAAAAAAATTTGTTATAATCGAAATTTTTAATTGGTCAACCAAACAATACAAATTTTTTCAATTAACGATTCGTATGTTGACAATCGATAATTAAGGGTCTTTAATTGTCCAACCAAACAACCCTAAAAAACAATTGGTGACTCCATTATTTTAATAGAATTTTGTGAATTGAGATTATAGATTTTTAAGTAAATAAATTGCATAGTTGATTCTTTCATAAAATTTAGAAAAAGAATAGAACATAAGATAAATTTTAAAAAATATATAAATTTATAGATTAAAATAATAAATATAATATAAAATTTATCGTAAAAAAAACACATTCTTTTTTCTAGTTAATTTTAAGAGATCATGACTCTAATATTACTAAAAATCGATATGTTACAAAGAAATAAAAATACATTGTCTTAAGTTCATAATTTAGACCGAGTTATAAAGAGCTAATCCTTTATAACTCTTATAAATTCAGTGAACAAATCTATTAATATTCAAGTCATCTTTATATCTTATGAAATGTAATAAATGTGAATATTAAAATTTAATTAAAAATTCAAGTCCGATGAAATAATAATTAACACGTCTAGAATTTCTTTTTCTATTTTTTTATGAAAAACAGATAAAAAAATAATTAAGAATATTTATTTATTTTATTAATTTTTTATATAATTAAAAATAAATTTAATATAATACATAAAACTATCCAATTAAAATATAACAGTAAGGGTAAAAATAAATTCAATTTAAAAATGAATTCTATATCTATTTATAATATAGTAAGGCTAAAACTTAGAGATGATTTTTCACCATTAGGTGGATAGTCTCATACTTTAAATATTTTTCTTTTTTCCTGTGAAATGAGTGAATTTTAAATCTTTTTATTAAATAAATAGAATTATTAATTATCATTAAAATTAATAAAAATATTGAAATTAACCTTTTAGTTTCGAAACATATACTTATTAATAAATTAAATCTAAATAAATAAAATAAATTCACTTTTTTAAAAATTAATAAAGAATTAGAATAATCATTTAACACACAGACGGATTTAAGGCAAGACAAGGGCACGTGCCCCTTAATTTCAAAAATATTTTAATATAAAATTATTATTTAATCCTTATAATTTATAAAATTAATAAAATTATTTTTTTATTTTAAAATTAATTTTTTAGTTTCTAATAAATTATTATTTATTCATATATATATTTTTATTTTTTTTACCCTTCAATTTTTTAAATTTTTTAAAATAAATTACTATACAATCCTTGAAATTTATTAAAATTAATAAAATAATTCTTTTATTTTAAAAATTAATTTTTTAATGCTTAATTCGTAGTTCGTAGTGTTTCTTTCTAAAAATTTTACATTCTTCTCTAAATGTGAGGGGTGTTTTTTCTTCCTAAAAATCTTGTGTCCACATCTAATTTAACATGTCAAGTGGATGTTTTCAAATTGCTTAAAAATATTTTTTAATTATTTTACATATTTATCTATAATTAGTATTTTTATACTGCTTTAGTTTTTTGTCAATTATTAAATTTTCTCAACTAATTAATTATTTTGTAATTTTTGGTATTTGAAAGATTAAAAAAAATAAGGAATAGAATTTGTATTTGTATTTCAAATTAATAAAGAAATAAAATTTAAATTAAAGTTGAAGTATGTTAATTTTCATTATTTATTATATTAATATTATCACTTCTAAAATTATTAATAATGAATTTAAATTTAACTATTAATATTATTATTTAACTATTAAATATTCAATTCTTTTTTTTTTTAAATACCGCACGCAAAGTGCAGGATTTTCAATATAATTTTATATTAGCTAAAAGAGAAAATATTATCTTACTTATCTTCAAAAATAATTATCTATTTTGTGGTTACTCCAAAATTTTTATTTTTTATTTTTTTGGATATATTTAATTATCTATTGGCTATTAATTTTTTTATCAACCCTTTAATTTTTCTATTAGAGTAACAGTAACATTTCTTTTATTTTTTTAATAAAAAATAACTAGGCAAAGTTAAAAAGCATATTAATATTTATTTTTAATTAGTATTAAATATATTAATAATAATTATATTAAATATTTATAATAATCAACTATTAGTTAATAACGACCAACAATTATTTAACAATTATCGATAATAATTAATAGTTAATAATTGTTATGACAAATAAATTAAATGAAACTTAAATATTAAAAGGAAATGTGTTGAATTATTTATATTATTATTTTAAAATTTTAAATAGTTAAAATTTCTATTAATGCTTAAAATTATATAGATATTTACTAATATATTTCTCTAATAACTTATTTTTTACATTTTCTTTTAATATTTTATTAATAAAAAATAGCTGCGAAAAGCGCTTTACTCATGCTGGTTTTATACTAGCTAGAAGCTCACTAGTTGTTTGAAAAAGATGTTAACAAACAAAAACGTACATAATTAATTACCAATGGCCTCCAAAATTAGTGCCTTAAAGGCTGCAAGTTTACTTGCTTATTCTCCCAGATAATCCGCCGTATTGGCCGCCCTTTCTACAAGTTCGCATGCGAGTACGTGAAACTCACCAAAACCACTCATGCTTGTATTTCTGACCACTCATTTTTAAAATTTAGAATTAAAAATTTAGAATTTTTAATTTTCAATTAAATATATATATATATATATATATATATATATATATATATATATATATATATATACTCTCAGTATCTATAAATAATAATTCATATTTATTTAGAATTTATATTTTTTTTTACTAATTTACCCTTGATATATCTACTAATAGCATTAATTATTTTAAAATAACCTGATAAATTATAAGTGTATTAAAGGGTAATCTGGAAAGGTAGAAATAAATTTTAAAAAAAAGTGAACTATTTTTTTTACATTCCAAAAAAGAAATATATAGATTAATATATTTTATATATAATGCTAAAATAATTAATTATAATTATTGTCTATAAAATAGTAATGTCTTTATTTATTATTTTATAATATAACTTCAATTTCAACTCTTAAATTACCATACATTTTATAATAATTTGCACTGTTAATTATGGATTATTAGTCGCAATCAGTATCGACTCATAGTTACTGTTAAATCAAACATACTTTAAATATTAATTTATTATTTGTCTTTCTTAATTTGATGGTATTAAAGTATTTTGATAGGATGAAGTAACAGGTTTAAAATTTAATTGGAATCAAATTTATAAAAAAAATAAGAAAAATTCACTTATCACCTAACTAAATATTTAGTTTAATTTTTGGGCGGGCTTATAATTTTGACCCCTAACAATTAGATGAATTCATTAAATAAATAGTTGATTGTTATTGGGAATAAAAAATTAGATCAATTCTTTGATAAATAAATAAATAGTTAGATAGTTATTGAGAAACTCAAATATTTTTTATATAAATACTATGATTATAATGTATAAAAATAATAAATAATTATTAAAATATTATAAATAATATTTATAAAAAAATATTATATTTATGTTTGGAAGAAAATAAAATAAAAACTGCTATCTTTATTATTTTTACAATTTATATTACACATTAATTAATATAGAAATTACTAATGTAACACCTGAGATTTATTTTACTTTTATGTATTATGAAATTCTTATAATGATATATATAAAATTTGTTATGGAATGTTTGTTTTGAAAGTAAAATTTATTTGTTTTGATTTGAATTTCAGAGTTTGTATTTGTGCAGAATTTTGTGAATTTATATTAAGGTTTTAAAGAAAAAGAATTTGCAATATGTTATAGTCTCATGTGTCTAATTTAAATGGAAGAAAGAATCGAAGCATTTAGGCTTTTTCCAGCTTCTGTCATAAACAGTGCATGTGAACAGTGCACGTGAACAGTAAACTCGAGATTTTATTTCGATAGTAGCTTCTTCACTTCAATTTTCATTTTCTTTCTTCTTCTCTCTTCTTTTTCATTTCCTATTCCTCTCAACTATAAGTTATTTTTCTTCATTTCTAAGATTTTAATACTCCAATTAAGCCTTATTATTGCTAGGAAACACAAATTAAAAACTATAAGAGCATCAATTCAAGTCAAATTCTTCAAAATTTCATTGGAGGAGAAAATAAGATAATTTTCTCAAATCTTCTCTCTAACTTGAGTTAAGCTCTTTGTTAACTATAATAGTTATTTTTAAGTTGTGGGTGATCTTTTATGAGCATTATTCACGGTTAGATTTAGTAGTTTTGATTTGAGAATGTATGATTTTTGGATGAATAGTATTGTGAATAGTAGATTTTCGCTATAACTATTATTCATCCTCTACTAATGGTTAAATTAATGCTAGAATTTGTTTATAGAGACTATAAGAAGCTTAGAATTTATGAATGATGATTTTATGTGATTGTTTTGAGAAAAACTATAAATTTTAGAATTTTGGGGATTTTTATTTAGGAGAAGACAACTCAAAAAATTTAGGATCTTTTGGATTTGAGTAAGAGTTAAGCTTGATTAAAAAACTTTTTAGTGTTAAAAGGTAAGTGTGAATTTTATTTCATATGTATGATTCTCCATATGAGAATTTTTGTTAAAGTATATTATATTCATATATATATACATGTTATTTATGAGTTTAAATTATTGAAATCCTCCTTAAATAAAATCTTAAAATATTGATAATGACTTGGTTATTTTCTTTTGACCAAGTTCATTAATAAGTTTTTGTTATGCTGTCACATCCCCCATTTCAGGAGATATGACGGTCCTAGGGTATGGGGAAGGCATAAGGCCACCTAAACCCGTGGAACCTCATTCTTCATTTTCTACAGAAAATTTGCCATAACTACTCTATTTTTACAATCTAATACCTAGGACCCAAAGTCCCTCTCTTCATAACAAATATTAACACAACCTACACAAATCAACACTTCTATTTCCATACTCATCTCATACTATAATGTACATTCCACATTTGTTATCATTTTTCCCAATCCAATACTTCACACTGCATATATAATGTAATATTTAAATCTCTTTAACCATATCTTCATTTTTACAATATCATTACTAAATTCATTATTACATACCATGGAGCTACTATAGAAATACCCATAAATACAATTAAGGAGTCCTTACATAGATAAGGCAAATTCCACTCCTGAAGGAAGAGAGAGGAAATGAAATCGTCGCTACCTATCAAACCCTGAAAAAGGA
Organism: Aleurites moluccanus; assembly: GCA_948193065.1. Classification (NCBI taxonomy): domain Eukaryota; kingdom Viridiplantae; phylum Streptophyta; class Magnoliopsida; order Malpighiales; family Euphorbiaceae; genus Aleurites; species Aleurites moluccanus. Next base: position 12,626 of record CANXYC013252659.1, read on the forward strand.
TAAACCACAAAGGAGTGAGACAAATCTCAGTGAATAACATATATATTCCTTCACTTGTGAGGCTAGGTGCTCACAAAGAAGGTCATTCAATAACAAATAACAATATTCCAAGATAGTAATATCAATGCCAAGAAATAAGGTCTCCAATAGAATTCAATATCAAGTTTTAAGTACAATATGGTTTAATAGGAACAATCATATAATCAATAACATTGGTCACTTGCAAGAAAAGACTGAGAACCAAATGTTCTATATCCACGACAGTTAGCAAAATCCAATGAACAATGGACAGAGGCTGCAGTTAAGTAGCATGTCAATAGTCAAACAATTGATCAGACTGTATGTCTAGGACCTTAACCCCCTCCT
>CANXYC013253393.1:0-26356 GCA_948193065.1 Aleurites moluccanus
ATATATAATTTATAATTAATATATTATAAATATAATTAAATAATTATATTTTTTTAATAACTAATGATTTTGGATTTATAAATTAAATTTTAGGAAAAATTTATTATTTGAATTTATGAAAATTAAATAAAGTTTAAATTAAAAAAAAATATTTTTACTTAAAAAAATTAAAGAATAATTTGATAAAAAATAACTAAAAAATATTAGTGAAAATAATTAAAAATATTTTAATTAAAAAATTAAAAAAATATTTGAAAATAAAAAAAAATAACTAAAAGAATGAAAATGCAAAAAATATAAATGATTTAAAAAAATACTAAATTTTAATATTTTTTTTCAATATGATCACTAAATTTTTAAATTTTTTTGGAATAAAATACAATTTTGATCCTGATACACATCGACCCTTAATATTTTTTAAAGTACAATTTTGATCATAATATTATTAAAACCTGCAATTTCAACAATTCTCTCCGTTGACTTTCATTCCTGAGCCATACAAGGATTAAAAAGTAATTGAGAAATTACAATTTAGTCCCTAAAATTTTATTTATTTACTAAAAGTATTTTTTAAAATTAAATATATAAAAATAAATTAAATTAATAACTAAATAAAAATTAATTATTTTATTTAATTAAAAATAATTAATTTTTATTTAGTTATTAATTTATTTTATTTTTTAATATTTAATTTAAAAAAATATTTTTTTGTATATAAATAAAATTTTAGGAACTAAATTATAATTTATCAATTACTTTTTAATTCATGTGGCCCAGAAACGGAAGTCAACGGATATAAGAGTCGGAATTGCAAGTTTTAATAACTTTAGGGTCAAAATTGTACCTTGAAAAATATTAAAGGTCGATGTGCTCCTAGAATTAAACATTATGGTCAAAATTGTATCTTATCCCAATTTTTTTCAATATGGTCACTCAAGTTTAGTTGATGTGGCTGTCTAATGTAGCGTTTTTGCTTACATGGCCTCCTACGTGGCAAAGTGATATTTAAGGTCTTGTATATATGGTATGTCATATGTACAATCCGGCCAAAAATTTATCTAGTGACCATCGGATGAAATCATTTCGAAAGATCTGTGACCAAATTGAAAAATTTCCCGGTTAGTGATCAACTTAAAACTTGTCTTAAAGTTTAGTGACTATCTGGGTGAATTACCCGTGGTCCAGGTAACTTAAAAAACTGAGTGGTGACTCTTTTTCTCCTATTTGATTTTTCCATATTGTCTTCCTTAAGGCTGCGAGCCTAACAGAATCAAAACATAATCGCAAAAGATACCATACCACTCAAATCCATATTTTTCTTATGCGAGCATGCTTCTAATGATATATTCTAAAGCCGACATATATAAAATCAAAGGCAAGTTTGGCCTAAGAGGGATCATCTCTGGAGGTTTGGTCAAATAATCTTTTAATTCATCAAGACATATTGATGCAAATGAACTCATTATCATTTTTTAATTTTAGTAGAGCCGACAAAGGTCAAAGCTTTCTGTAGTATTTGAAATAAACCTATGTAGGAAATTGATGTGCTCAAGTAGCCTATAGAGTTCCTCCTTGGTTCGGGGAGGTCTACTCCTCTCTGATATACCAGAAAATTGAGAAAATTACTAGTCGACACCCTAAAAACACACTTGAGAGGGTTCATTTTTTTAACTTATGCTCCCTTATTCTCTCAAATGATTTTCTGAGGTCGACTAAGTACTGATCTTCTTATTGTGAGCAAACCACTATATCATTAATATAAACCTATATGAACTTACGGATCATGTCATAAGAGATAATGTTCATAGCCTTATGATATATTGCCTCATCATTCTTTAAGATGAATAGCATCACAACCTATTCATAAGCTTCGACAGGCCTAGGGCATTTGAAAGCATTCTAGCTCATATCATCTTTGGCTATCTTTATCTAGTTATACCCTGAATGCCTATCCATAAAACTCAATATTAGATTGCATATTGCCTTGTCAATTAACATACCGACGATCAACATAGGATATTTTTCCTTTGGGGCTACTAAGTTCAACTTCCTAAATTCAAGAAATAACATTAGCTTCACATTCTTCTTGATGACAAGGATGATATTGGATAATTATTCCACATATGTGATTATTCTTATAAACCTAACATTTAGTAATCTTTTGATCTCTTTTTGAACCAATTCTTCTACTTCGTTAGACATCCAATACATAGGTTGCTTGAACTACTAGTATCCTTACATGATATGTATCTGATGTTCAATAAGTTCTCTGTCAATACCTAGCATCTTATCATAGTTCCAAGCAAAACAATCATTGAATTCCCTTAAGAGCGCAATAAACTTGGCTTCAAAGTCGACAGACAACTTAGCAATAATGAATATAGGTTGAACATCTTCTTTATTTCCTAAATTGATTTCTTTCAAAGGGTCTTACACTTGGGTTGGCTCATCTTGAAGCTTTGGCGATGCAATTTTCAGGTCTTTTAGCTGCAACAGGGGTGAAGGATCATATTCCTCGTCTTTATATAGATAGATTTGCCCATTAGTCCCAAACCAGAGTCCTTATATTTTTTCCAACACTCTCTATATTGTTATGACTTAACCATTTTAACTACTTAAAGTTGATGATCGGCTAGAGAGTTGAACTGATGTAGGTCGATACAACTCCTCAGCCAAAATCCTTTACTGATTTAAGGTTGATACCTCAAACTGCTTCCTAATATACTTGCCACCTTCTGATAACTAACTTTATTACCTTAGTTGGAGGTTCATATAGTAGTGCATTCGTAACATGGACTTCCTCCCAAAAAAGGGTCTGAATCAATATATACAATTTCAATAAATCCTTTTTTATGAAAAGGATTAGGATCCAATATGTGGACGAAGGGATGTAACTATTTGAGTGAATCCAGTCTCTACCGAATAGGATATTATAGTTACTTTGGATATTAACTATAAACATTCTTTTTAGGCTTTGTTTCTTGATGGACTTTCATTTGTACTAATATAAAACCTTTTATCATTGTTTTCCCTTAATGAAGTTAGTCATTAAAACATTAGCCTTCACAAGTTCATTAATGTTGAAGCCGAGTTTCTTCAATATACATAAAGGTAAAATATTTACCCAAGTGCAATTATCCATTAGGATTTTATTTACTATTACCCTATTTATTTTAGCCTCGATATAAAGGTAAAGAATATGGTTAATGAGGTAAATCTTCAAATAAAATAAAAAGTTGAAATCCCTCTTCAATTTCATCAATTGTTCGCTCCAAGATTCCATCCTAGGTGGATATCTGTTTGGCTTGGGTAAGAAGTCACTAGGCAAGAAACACACTATGTTAATAATTGCCTTTTGCTTTCAGTTATTTCATCATCCTTAGTCGAAACTTAGTTCTTCAGGTTAGGTCTGTGATTCCCTTGTCTGAGGTTTGGGTTGTTTAAACTTAAGGACCCATACCTTCTTCCTTTTGTGGCTTGGCCCTGATTCCTATATGGTTTTGGTTTTCATTAGACCAATACATTCTTGCCCTAAAAGTGATTTTTCTTGATTCATTTTCTTATAGTTTAATCTTTGCCTCGTCTGCCTTTTGTTATTCCTAGACAAAATGCTTTCCTCATGTTTGTTTGTTGCTTGTTCAGCTTTTTCAGCTTATCTTTGCCTTTGAAGCCTCCTTTTTATCTTTTTTATGAGGATCAACCTATTCTGTTGTTTGGGGTCGAGCCTATCAAAAAATCTTTTGTGGTGGGGTATGTGAGTCTCCCACTTCTCTGTTTGTGAATATTAGGTTTGAAAGTGCTAGGTTCTTTTGCCCAATCTTTAGACAACTGTTGAACCTTATGTCGATAATTTGTCTTTTCTTCTTTGGTTTGGTAGGATGGCTACTGGATTGCCCTTGCTCCTTATGAATTGAGGGTCTAGACTTATTTGGTTATGGCCCTATCCTCTGAGCAATTATATATGTGGGCCTATCTAGTTGTGGCCTTAGATTTTGTGCAACCACATGCCTCCATTTGATAAAATGCTTTGATTTGCCCTTATGGTTTTCAAGTTTGGCTAAGTGAACTCTCTCCTTTTAGTTCCTTTTGCTTCAGCACTACCTAAAACTCAAACTTGCAAGATGGGCATACCAGAGATAGAAATTGTATCCTTACCGAGCTTAGTTGGAAGGTCCTTTGCTATTTGTGTTTTTGGCTTTAGCACATGTTCATGTTCAACTTCCTCTAACCGAGCCTTACTAGGCATAGTTTGCACCATGGGCTTCTTACGCGCAGTTTTAGTTTGTAGGTCCACTTTCTCTTTAGGCTGAAATATTGGTTTTGACTACAATTCACCTTGCCCTAGTATTTTGATGCTAATAGTGTTGATTTTTGCCATCTTTATTGGTTTAAGGAAGGGGTTTTTTTCAACCAGTGTGGTTTTTCTTTATCAAGAAAGCAAGCCCACCTTTTTGGATAGCCTGCTAAATGACATTTTTGAAGACTATACAATAGTTTTCATGGTTTCTAAATGAGTTATGCCACTTGCAAGTAATCCTTCTCAGCCCTTTCTTACACTGATTGGATGACATGTCTAGTTAGTAAGGTGATTTGATTGTCCATGAGGAGGCAATCAAAGATATCATCAATCTTGTTTAAGTCAAATGAATATTCTTTTGCGATCTTATTAGGGTTAATCTCAATTATCTTATTTTTTAATGTTGATGGTTTGCTCAAAGCCGAACATTCATAAGGAATCCTAGGTTTGAGTTCAACTAAGTATACCTCCTCATTTGAATATGAGAGCTCATCTTGTTCCACTGCGGAAATTTCCAAAGGATCTCGATACTACATTCCTTTGCATGTTGTTCTTTTTTGATCCTTCTTCTTGAGTAATCTCTCATACTCTTTGACTCAGACTAGGAGGTCACATAAATCCTTGAACTTGTGGCCTTCAAAATGCTCTATAATGGTGATGTTTAGGGCATTAAATGCAATTTTAAATAGCTTGACTTCTAGAATGCTAACATTGTAATAAGCTTTTATCTTTCTAAATCAAGCTATAAATTTCTCAATTAATTCACCTGGGATTTATAAAGCCTTTGCCAAATCGACCAATATAGTTGCTGAAAGTATCTGATAGAACTCAATATGAAATTTTTCCTCCATTTGTACTCAAGTAATGATTGAGTCAGCCCTTAGATTGTTGTGCCGAGTAAAGGTTAACTTAGTCTAAGAGTTTCCAAATAATCAAAATTTGAGAAAGTTCTCAATCGAGACTTCTCCATACTAAGTAGTGAATATGTAGATATGTTCAATAATGCTTAAATTTTCTTCCCTAAAAACCCAATGTGAACTCAGGAATTTTGTATCCTCTTGGAAAATGGTAGACTCTATCTATTTAGACAGGATAGGGTTTTCTATATACTAGCTGAGTCATTCCTATAAATTCCACCCCCATTCTCTTAAGCACATTCATGAGGTCATTTTTAATGGGACAAGGCTCTCTGTACTCTTCCTTCCTTTCCCAAGTATCTGTATCATTATTATTAGCTTTTAGTTCGACCTTCTATCATTATCTCTATTATATCTAGGATCATAGTATGGCCTCTTCTTGTCATATCTATCATCACATTGGTAATCATTATAACCACGAGAAGGATTATGACCTGGATTAGCTAGCCTAGTTAGTGGAGGATTTCTTTGTGTATACCAGTCAGTCCAATCTCTATCAGCTCAGCACATCAAATTAACATTACCATACCTGAGTTTATCCCATGAGTTTTCAGGGATATTTCTCTTGCACTGGTTGGCAAAGTTCCTTCATCCAGCCATATCTTTATTTCTCCCTTCCATCAATTAAGGAAAGCGAGTCTGGGTTGTACTAAATCGGTCTAAGGATCTATCAATGGTTCTCTGCATTATTTGATTCTCATCAAACATGGGACAATACTTCTGATCATGCCCTGGTGTGGGCCATTATTCTCACGTGCAACTCCATCAACTATGGTCTGTTGGTTTGCAACGCCCAAAGTGGTCGGCCTAAGAAACATCCTCATATGATTATATCCGAGACCATCAATATCGAGTTCCTCTTCATTGGTTTCACTGCCTTCAAGGAATAACATACCTCCAACTTCATTGGCTGGATCGTCTACATCATATCAGGTTCCTCTTCACTTGCATGGCCTATAAAGAATAGTTTCTAATGGCTAATGTATGACTATCGATCTTACCTAATTTATCATATGGCTTACTGGTGGTGTGATCATCAGTACGAGTGCTATTAACCTAAAAGATCACAAGCAAATTATTTAGAATTAATAGCTTCATATTATTTTAATTGGATTTTCTTAATTCAATTTTGTTAACGCTAGAATTTTAAAATATGTACAATAAAATAACGTAATCTAATATATATAGCATCCAAAACCATCGATCAAGGGTGGATATATAGGTAACAGCATCAATACGATGAATACATAGGCTTCAGTGAGACGTCAATTTTCAAAGGGGGTGATCATGAATTCTAAAGCGGAAATTAAATTCTTTATTGAATAAGTGATAAACTGATACAATTAATTTAAAGGGCTAAATGCAGAAGATCTACGAAGGTATAAGAGTAATTACATATGCAAAATTCTAATAAGTCACAGATTCCATATTAGTAGAGAAATTACATTGAGATGGGCTCAGTATGTACAAACGGGCCTAATTATATTTAAACTATATATATATCTGCTCCAATCTTACTTAATAAAGGACTTGAGTACAGTGCATTTTTGGGCCGACCTTAACAGCAACCTAAATTAGCTAGCATGGGTAGGCCGTTCGTTTCTTGGATAGAAGATCCTTTTATCACTGTGAAAGGGATATTTTTGTTGGTTTGAATCATTTATGTTTTGGTGTTCTCATCTTATTTTTTTTTTTAAAAGGACATTTCATCATTTCAAATTTATATTTTTAACTTTTATAATTTGTTAAGATCTTAAGTATACTTTAACTCAAACCCAAGGTTTCTTTTTTTATATAATTGGCCAAAAAAAAAAAAGAAAAGTGAGGGCACATACACAGAACTTTGGAGCTAATACTTGTTCCATTCTCATCTTCCCCAAATCTTTTTGTATGGAATACTATAATTAGAGGCTTCTTCCAAAGCTCCACTCCACAAGATGCTATCTATTTATTCATTGAAATGTTGCTCACTTCACCAATTCAACCTCAAAGACTCATTTATCCTTCAGTCTTTTAAGGCTTATGCTCAACTTGATTTTTGCTCAAGCAGGAGCTCAAGTTCATCGTAGACTGATAAAAATAGGACTTGAAAATGATCCCTGTATACGAAACACAATCTTGTATATGTACGTGAATTGTGGGTTATTGAGTGAAACAAGAGAAGTGTTTGATAGAACTATGGATTTTGATGTTGTTACCTGGAATACAGTGATTATGGGACTTGCTAAATGTGGAGTAATTGACGAGTCTGGAAAGTTAATTGATAAGATGTTATTGAGAACTTTCTTGGAATTCAATGATTAGTGGGTATGTGAGGAAAGGTAGATTCATTGAGGCATTGGAGCTCTTTCATGAAATGCAAGAGCAAAGTATTAAGCCTAATGAATTCACAATGGTGAGTTTGTTAAATGTTTGTGGCTGCTTAGGAACAATTAAGCAAGGAGGATGGTTCATGATTATATAGTGGAAAACAAGTTTAAAATGAATTATATTGTTATTACAGCAATTATAGACACGTACTCTAAGTATGGAAGCATTGAAAAGGCTCTTCAAGTGTTTGAGATTATCCCCAAGAAAGGATTGTCATGTTAGAATTCAATAATTTTAGGACTAGCTATGAATGCTCTAGAGAATAAAGCAATTCAGTTTTTTCAGTGCTCGAGTCTTCAAATTTGAAACCAGATCATGCTAGTTTTTATTGTTGTCTTGACAGCATGTAATCACTCTGGCATGGTGGATAAAGCCAAGGATTATTTCTTGTTAATGAAAGAAAGATACAGGATTAATCCTTCTATAAAACACTATAGTTGTATGGTTCATGTGCTAGGCAGAGCAGGACTCATAGAAGAGGCAGCAGAGCTAATAAGAAGTATGCCTATAGATCCAGATGCCATTATATAGGGATCTTTACTCTGGTCTTGCTGCAAGAATGGAAACATAGAGATGGCAAAACGAGCAGCGAAGCATTTGACCGAGTTAGATCCAAGTGAAAGCACAAGTTTTGTACTTATGGCTAATGTTTATTCTGCCTCAAGTGATTTTGAGGAAGCAATAAAGCAAAGGCTTTGTTTGAAAGCAATGCAGATAGAGAAAGATCCTCGATGTAGTATAATTGAAGTGAATGGATAAGCTCATGAATTTGTAGCTGGTGGAAGGCTGCATCCAAAAGCCAAAGAAATCTACCATGTATTGGATGTGTTGAAACTGATAATATAAAAGAAATAGAATAGGTTATGAAACTGATATATCCGTTTGTTCAAGAAACAATTGTATCAGTTCTGTAAAAATAAAAAGCTACAGAGATAATGTTCTATAATAACGCAAGTGAAAATGGCACAACATTGAACAACAACAAGACCTGCTAATTGCTATCACATATTCATACTAATGGATTAGGATTTTGTCTTGGTTCTCCCTGGTGCCCAAGAGTATATTTCTTGGGGCACAGAACCATTGGTGAGCAAGTTCGGTGGAACTCCATAAAGATCAGAAATATCCAGGTGGTGGTGGTGGTTGTGGTGGTGATGACCATTTTGGTAATGTTGATTCTGCATAGCAGCAGCAATTTCATCTTCATCCAATGGCAAGCGATCGAAAGTAGCATTCATGAAAGATGCAGCCATAATCACAACTGGACCTGATGCAATGAGTGCACCAACCACTCCTCCACCCACAACCTGTCCTTGAGCTCCTGCTAAGTAAATAGTTAGCCCTGTAATCCCTGCTGGAGCAGGCGGTGGCAATATAGAACCAAGCAATGAGAGTATCTCAAACCGGCCATGAAGGGTTACAATAGCACCAGATGAAGCTGGCTGTCGTAGGGTGACATTGGTTACACAACCACTCCCACTAAGTACACTTATTCCACGCTGTTTCCTCCTTGCAAAGTTATCTAAACTCTCACTCACATCACACCCTGAGCTAACCTCCATTGCATGAGCCCTTAGTGCATTAGCACTATCTCGTGTCACAATAATGGGTGGTTTTGGCTTATTTCTCGAACCAGCTGGCCTGCCACGAGGCCGCCTGATTGTCTCCCCCACCTCAGGTGCTGAAGAAACCGGTGGCACAGCCTTTGGCAACTTAGGAGCCATAAGGATTTCCTCAATGCTTGGCAGGCGGTAATTACCCTTTTCTGATTCTTGGTTTGGATCCATGATACTTTTGGATCCAACAGAAGGGACAGGTAAATCTGCACCTCCAGCCATTCATTAATTGACTAGATTCACAGCAACTGCGTTCAGCCTACGAGTTTAAGTAGTGTATTTTCTGCCAAAAATTTTATTACAAAAACCCAAAAGAATGATCAGGATTAGGAGAAAGTTAAGTGGCACCAACCTTACTAAATTGTAATAGTTTGTCATTCCCACTGCCTACTTTCCATCTGATATTTACCTCATGTCAATTGCCTTTCCAACAGTTACCAATTTCTGATATAAATATTCTTCTATAGCAAAATTGTACTTCAAAATATAAAATTAAATTTAAAATTTAATAAAAAAAGAATAATTGCTAACCTACATACTTGATGTGTTGTATGAGAAAGATTTTTCTTAGCAACATTGCTCGCATCAAGGCACAGCTACATATTATTAGATGACTCCAGGCAGATTATTTGTGCAAAATACCCTGCTCAGCTTTTCAATCAAAACGATATTTTTTGAAAGAATTCACATTAGCAAGCTAATCTTCTAAATCGTGCCCCAATATGAAATCAGATAAAATACAAAACTGAGGCATGGGACATTTAGTTTCATCTCTTTTAGGTATGTACAACTAGATAGCCAAACCTCAAAAGCATCATTCATTTTTAATTAAACTGTAAATCGACCTAATTCACCGCTATCAAACTTGCTAAAAGCCAAAAGAAAAATAAAGTCAGTAGCTGTGCAGCCAAATTTGGAGAAATGGATTAGATGATGACCTACACCTATTAGTAGATATGCTTCCAAAGTTGGTGTAATCGCTTTGATGGACCTTGAGTGCTAAAAGCCAAATCACCTAGGCTTTGCTGCTGCTCTGCCCGTGCAATTCCTTGTTGTGAATGGTAAATATTTGTGCAACCTATAGCATCATAACTCTGTGATAGCAGTTGACCTTGTTGATATTTGTAGAACGTGGCTGACCTTGTCCTTGTAAGCGGTAATATCCATTGTCTGCAATAGTTGATAATGTTCTTGAACCATGCCCATAATCCCATGAAGAAAAGCTACAATTCTGATTTTCGTTTTTTCAAAAATCGAGAAAGAAAAGTAGAAAATCAGAGAAAAATAATTGTCACGTCCCAATTTCGAAACATGACGGTCCTAGAATAAGAGAGATGTCAGAGGCGACCGGCACCCGTAGAATCCAATACCAAATACTATTATCATATACTATCTCATTATTAAATCAATTACTTAATTAATATACTATCTCATTATTAAATCAATTACTTAATTAATATACATTCTGACATTCTGTAGTCTATCTGCAATTAGCTGTATTTAACATCATCATAAGCCATATACATACTTAAACTCTTATTAAACCATACATACATAATTATAATCTAAATATGTTATTTATACAAACCCATGAAGCAACTATAATATATATACAAATACAGTGCCAAAATAATTACACTGTCTCTAGATGTAGCAGGAATCCTCAGAGAAATCAACAGATAAGATTCTACCTCCTATTCTACACCTATAAAAGGAAAAACAACTGAGGAAAATGAGTATTAAATACTTAGTGAATCTAATATGCATCGTTCAAAAGAAATGGATAAGATAATAATAAATGAGAGGAAGATAATCAATAAAATAATAAGCTGCACACCGGTTACAGAATGAGGAAATCATAATGTAATAAAGAACTATAGAATCAATAAACAAGTCAATGAAACTCATATCATATAGATAAGACAGATAATGGGTCACGAAACTCATATAACATTAATCAATCTCATATCAATATACATAAAATTGATCAGGTCTTATGGCTAGGACAATAAACCCTTTCCAACTAAGGTATCCAGTATATAATGTACACATCGCTGACGGTATGTATCCGCTACTCCATCAGAAAGGAAGCTCTGTCATATCACATTAGAACCATTACAGGTATAGAACAAGTGAATAGATACCAATAAATAACAATGATCTCATCAAATATCAATAGCTCGTGAGTTGATTAAACGAAACTGCAATTAAGCACTGAATAAACAATGGAAGGTACAATAAACAATGGTATTAAGAATAGCAATTAACATTGGAATGAATCATGAGTTGGACAATTAAAGTTAAGAATTTGGCTTAATTGACATATCAATGTCGCTGGCGATAATGACATTCAAATGGTAGGCCTACGGGTAAAATCAAGTGGTAGGCCTATAGATTTTGAACTAGGCAATTCATCGAATACTTAATGTGCAACATTCATTGAACATTTTGATAAGGTTTTGGTGCAACATTAAAATTGTCTCAATATCAATCAATAAATACACAATGTAGGTTATTCAATAGGCAATAGAAACCCAACAATAAACATCATTTAAATGATCAATCAGGCATAGAAAATCAAAGGAAAACAAGGCAAAAATAAGAGCAAAAATGCCATAAAGGCATTCGGCCAAGATGACTTTTTTAAGGATGGATTTCAATCAACATTTTAACACATTAGGTATAACAAATGATGCATATTAAACTCACTTAACACTTCAAACTAACTTGAAAACTTGCTTTTCCACCAAAAACTTCAAAGTAGACAAAAATCACAATCTTCCAATTCTTTGTGTTCTACATCAAACCAATCACAAATTATCCATCTATTAGCATCCAATTAATATAATCTAAACTTAATAAATATTAATTAACACTAATTCAAAGTTTCAAATCACATAACTTTGAACTAGGGTTTGGAATTTGGGAAAAAACTACCAAATGCATCAATTGATGCCAACGAACACTAAACCCATTCTAATCATCATTTAATACATCAAAATCATCTAATAAACCAAAAAAATCAACTCATTACCTTTCAATGGTGATCCACCCGAAATCTACAAAGTGTTAGTTCTTAAAATTTTTTTATTTTCCAAGTGAATTAAGGTTGGAAAATGGAAGAACAAAGGTTGGTTTCAAGTTTTCTTTAGTTTTTTCTTCGGTTTTTGAATGAAAAATGGAGGGAGAATGGTGGTGGGAGGTTCGGCCAAGGTGAAGAGAAGAAAGGAAAATAGCCAAAAAATTTATAAGACAAGCTTATATATTAAGAAAAATTGACAAATTATATTTAGAATTTTAAACTTTTCAATAATTAAACTTTGATCCCATTTTTTCTGTAATTTATTCTGACAATTATGTTGTGAATCAAGTTTCAAAGTGAGAACTAAAATGATTTCTTTTTATCTATAATTTATTATAAAAATAATTTCAGAGCCATTATGGAACACATACAGTGGGTTTCCTAAAATACCCCCAAAATTTGACTTATTTATGATTTTGTCATTATTTTTATTTTCAATATTCCATAGTATTTTTCGACTTTTCTTTTTTTACTAATATATATATATATATATATATATATATATATATGATTTTTTATCCCCTGGTCTGAATCAGAAATTCATCAGTCAACCGAACTACTATTTTCTCGGGTAGTGTAATTAACACTGATGTTTTCCGGAATAATATCACAAATATAATCTAACTGAGATTCAAAAATTCCCCTTTAATTATATCGGTGTTCCCAGTCCAATAATTAGTTATGTTATTATATTCTTATGAAAGTTTTCTAGGATATTACAATAATACCCTACTATTGAGATTATTAAGACCAGGTCATAACCACACAAAGTGAAAGGGCCTGCACAAGAATTGGCATGGAACAACATGTAATGAATGAACAGTAATGCATAGATATGAGGGACCTTTACCTGTGGAAGCATAATGAAATTATTTCCCTCCCTATACTGAGCTTGTTAGAAATCATAGCCAATTGCAGAACCATTAGTGATAGTGGACAAGTCATCCAAAAAGCTCCCAAAAAAGCTAGTAGGATTCCTCAAACCTCTATAACTCAAGGATTTAAATCGCGGTTGCCTTACTTTCACAGTCACGATCACGTGTAATGGTAATAAAGTTAGCAAGCATCAATTGGCTTGTTGATGTTAGGCCACATGTCAAGCCCGGTTGCTGGAGTGTGTTGGGAAAAGTATCTCACATTGAATAATGAAAAAATATATAAATGACTTATGAGTGAGTGGATGTTAAACCTAGCATAAACCAATTGATTTTGTGCAAGTGAATTCCAATACTTGCCTACATATAAGTCCACGTGTGTACGAGCTCATAGACTTTAATATGGTATCAGAGCCAAATAAGTTCTGAAATTTTTTATGGTTTCCTCCTCCATGTTTCTTTTTGGTTTCGGCTTTGTTTCTGTCCATGAGCATAATACTTTGGGTAATCATTTTTTAGTGATTGTTCGGTCCCACTGCCCGTCCACCTCGGAGCTCCACCTGTCGATCAGCTTGTCCACGAAGTCCGGTCACCAGAAGCCCAGCGAGTAAGCTTCACGCTTCGCTAGAAGGATCTGTTACCTACTTCATGTGTCGGCGTGTGGAGGCCTGTATCCCAGAGATCCACCTTCCAATCTAGATTTTCGGTGTCACCTCTTTTTTTCCAACCCTCTGACGACTCTGGGTGCTTGTGTTCTTGCCATTTCTAGGAAAGAATCTCTAAAACTTTTTTCTTTTCTGGTTGTTTGCCTCTGTGCCGTTGAAATTTTTTGTAACCTACTATTCGATCAGGAAGTAAACTAACTCAAAACAAAGAAATTTGTCTCATTCTTCTCTCCAATTATTGTTTTGTCTAGGCCCTCTCATCTTAGAGGATGATTGGACTGACTAAGATGCATCAAGGCCTCTATTTCCCGCAACACAATTCCCAATCTGTTCAAACCAATAATTCATTGCAATCTTGTATTTCTCAAACCAATTGTAGCCTTACTTGTGTAGTTTCTTTTACTACCTGACATCATAGATTAGGATATATTCCATTGAATAAAATGAAGTTGACTGTTCCTGATTTACAAAATATGGAAGTACCATTTTACTTAACTTGTCCTAAAGCTAAGTAAAGAAGACTCTTTTTCCCTGTGCATAATGACGAAGTACAAAAATCTGTTTGATATTGCTCATATGGACATATGGGGGCCTCATTCACAATCTAACATTTATGGAAATCATTATTTTCTTACAATAGTTAATGGATATAACAAATGTTCTTGGGTTTATTTGATGAAAAACCAAACATAAGTTTCATTCCCCATTCCTCAATTCTATAACTACATTCTCAATTAGTTTCATATATCCATAAAGACCATTAGGACTGATAATGGATTAGAATTCCTCCTACCTTCCTTTTTATGTTTCAAAAGTGATCAATCATCAAACTAGTTACTCCTACACTTTAGAACATAATAGAGTTGTAGAAAGGAAGCATCAATATATTCTTAATATGGCAAAAGCCCTTTTTATTTCACTTCAATCCTCTTATTCACTTCTGGGGTGATGTTATCTTAACAGCAGTACACTTGATTAACAGAATTCCAGTTCATTGCTATCTAATAGAACTTCTTATGAGGTTTTATTTCAGAAACCACTAGTCTATTCACATCTAAAATCATTTGGTTGTCTATGTTTTGGTGCTAATCTCATTCACCATAGAAAGAAATTTGATGAAAAAGCTAGACAAAGTCTGTTCATAGGCTATCCATCTAACATTAAAGGTTATAAACTATATGATTTACAAACAAAAACAGTGTTCATTTCTAGAGATGTGCATTTCTGTGAAGAAATCTTTCCATACAGCTCCAAATTCAAACAATAAACATTTCCTTCTCATTTTCACAGTTTAAATAACATAGACTCCTCTTCCATTGTTTTACCCCATGTTCCAACTGAATTTTTCACACCTAATTCACCATCTCATCCTTCCATATCAAAACAAGAATCTCCATTTAGCACAAAAAATCATGACCTTTCTCACAGCCCAATTATTGATTGTTTACATTTTTTATCAACTCAGCAGTCTCAACCTTTTATGTCTTTCCAACACATGAATAGCACCAAGACCATCCTCATTCTAATTCTTATGATCAAACTCAATTGTTGAGAAGAAGTTCTAGACAAACCAAGCTACCTACATATTTATAAGATTATCACACTCAGCTTTCAAAATCTAATTCCATCACATCCCAATATGCATCTGTTGCTACAATATATCCCATTCAGAGACACTTTCTTATCATAGACTCTCACCGTCACATAAAGCATTTACTTTTTCCATCTCCTCCACTACAGAACCTACCACTTATTACTAAGCTTTTTAGTTTGATCACTGGAAACAGGCTATGGCAGAAGAGTTACAAGCTTTGGATGCAAATCAGACTTGGAAAGTTACTAGTTTTCCTACCAACAAAAGAGCTATAAGTTGCATGTAGATTTACAAAACCAAATTCAAACCAGATGGCACTATAGACAAGTATAAGGCTAGGTTAGTGGCAAAGATCATAACCAAAAGGAAGGGTTTGATTTCCAAGAAACTTTCACCACTATTTTAAAGCACACAACAGTTAGAGATTTTTTTTTTTTTTTTTTTTTTATCTTTAGCAGCAATTCAAGGTTGGTTTTTGTCTCAATTAGATGTAAATAATGCATTTCTTAATGGAGATTTAGAGGAGAATGTGTACATGGAGTTTCCACTTGGTTAACACATTTAGTGGGAGAGGAGTGTGCAAATAGAATGTGGTAATCCAAGCTCAATTCCAAACTTGAACCAGCATACAATTTTGAGCAACCAGAATCAAAACCAGCATACAACAGTTTTAAGCAAACAAGCAACATATGAAACAAGTAGGGCAAGATGGTTTGTAATTTGGATAAAGCTCTTTGTGGCCTGAAGCAAGCTTCATGGCAATGAAATGTTAAATTTACAAACTGTCTATTGAAACATGATTTTACTCGGTCAAAAAAAGATTATTCTCTGTTTGCCAAGTCTATTGATGAAGGTTTCATTACCCTATTGGTTTATGTAGATGATATTATTATTGGAAGTAATAATGAACTACTCATCAAAGGTTTAAAAGACATGTTGAATGCACATTTCAAGTTAAAAGACCTTGGAGTTTTGAAGTACTTTATAGGGCTAGAGGTAGCAAGGTCAAAGGTTGGAATTTCAGTTTGTCAGAGGAAATATACTTTGGAGTTTCTACAGGAGTATGGGAAATTGGGAGCTAGGTCTAGTAATGTACCAATTGAAGTCAATCATAAGCTGTTCATGTGGATGAAGGATTAATAAAGGATCCATCACAATATAGGCAGCTGGTTGGAAAGTTTATGTATTTAACATTAACCAGGCCAGATATTAGTTATGCAGTTTATATTTTAACTCAGTTCTTAGATAAACCTACTGAGATTCATTTATACACAGCATACAGAGTTTTAAGATACCAGAAATTGGCTCTTGGGAAAGGTATTTTTCTGTCAGCTTCTTCAAAGACTCAACTAGCAGCATCATTAACAAGGTATTGTATCTTTCTTAGAAAAATTTTAGCAAGTTGGAAGTCCAAGAAAAGAAACAAAGCACAAGATCAAGAAGCTTTGCCAAGGTAAAATACAGAGCTATAGCATCAATTGTGGTAAAAGTAGTTTGGCTCTTGTATTTGCTTGAGGATTTAAAGATAAAAGTGGATAAATCGGTGTCATTGTGTTGTGATATATGTTTGCTCTTCACATATCAAAGAACCCTATGTTTCATGAAAGAACAAAACACATTAAGCTAGATTGTCATTTCATAAGGAAGAAGATACTTGCAAGCTTAATTGAACCAGTTTATTTGAAAACACATGACCAATTAGCAGACATATTTACTAAAGCTTTGAATCCTGGACAATGTAATTGGTTGTTAAACAATATGCACATACAAAACTTGTATCTACATCTTCAGAGGGAGTGTCAGCATAACAACAACAATAATTAACAAAGGTTTTGTTATTCAGATATGTTAAGTAAAATATGGTAATTCATAATAAAGGATATATGGTACTGAGAATTGTTTCCAAGAAAGATCATAATATCAATTTAAAAGTTTATTTGGAATGTAACAGGGGAAACATTATATTAATCAATATTAGAATTAATGATAACAAGAATAACATTAACTATAATAATGATAACAGAAGGGAAGTTTTGGCAAAGGCATATTTCAAGTAATAATAATAATAATAGTAACAATAACAATAGTAATGATAACAATGATAATAATAATGATGATGATGGTAATGGAGATAAGAAATAGCTAAGTCAAATGCATTGTTACAGGGGATAAAATTTAGTGGTCATGGTTTTATATTTATATAACAATGGGACTTCTCATAATGAATTGTTGGATTTAGAATGACAGAGGTAATAAACGCATAACATATAAATAATTCACCTCCAAACAGCAACAAAATTTTACACCCAGCTTCAGATCCCCAGACGATTCAATGTCCTAAACCTATATACACAGAGATGACCCATTTAGGGTTTTCATATCCAACTAAAACCATATTATATTTCTTAGGATTTCATACTCCCTAGAGTCCACATTTAAGATTAATATATCTCTATTCAACATTCTTAAAGAAATTTCAAAGATTACAGTGGTATTTTACTATTCATCAAACCCTAGTATCATCATCCATTTCTAGTTTAATGTATTTAATCCTTCTATTAACTTAAATAGTAGCTAAAGGAAACTTAAATAACTTAAAACAACCTCAAAAGAAAAAGAACAGAGTCTTACCCAAAATATTTAACTTCCTCTGGTTTGCAACGGATAAAATCCTAACTAAAAGATATAAGGTTTCCTTAAATAGACTTAGTAAAATCTTATACCAGAGGCTAAGTTTTAACAATGGAAGAAAAAAATGGTAGCTTTATGGATGGATTTAGTGAGTACAGAGGAAAGAAAGAAAAAGAAATGGGTTTCAATAGCTTGTGTTATAAAACCAAAGGACCCGAGCCACTTAAAAAGACAAAGAAATCCATCCAAGGGCATGAGGCTCATAAAAATATGTGTCAAGCCCGTGGAAGGAAGAAATGAAAAAAAAAATTAAGGTCGTGGGAAAATCCTCAAGCCCATAGGGCTTTCTCTTACACAAGTCAAGGGCATAGCCCACATGCAAGGCTGTGGGACAAGAAAACAAAAGGAAGGGCGTTGAGCAGATAAATAAAGGCCTAGGCACTCCTTAGGATGTGACACTATTCATCCACTCATGCAGTACTTGATAAATTTCTTATATCTTTAGTTACATATGTCCAATCAACTATATTATTTTTTTCAAATAAACTAGACATATGAAGATACAACATAGTCAAAATTCAGTGCAAAATAAGTACTATATTATTTATGGTGAATTTTTAAATTCAACTATAATTTTTTGCAACCACCATCTGAACAGTTCTCACTCTCATGACTATAACTCAAAATGTACATATTTAATTGAGAAATTGATCCACGTACATCTAGATCAAACATAAATAAACATTTTTAATTTCTACACTTTTCCAAATTCCTTACTTAAGATTATGAAAACTGAGCCATAAAGTTCTACTCCCATAAAATCCTCAAAACAAATATATTCCCTTTTTCCCTTTCCAAACTAATGTTCAATGATCCAGAGCATCCAAATATCATACTTCTTTGCATCCAACACTCTAAACAGACTACACACCCTCTAGCAGCCAACCCACATAACTTAGAATAAGAACGAATAGAAACCAAAACCTAATAGTACAAACAAGCAAGCAAATATAGAAACAACACTTAAATCCAATTAACATTTCATAATATAGGCAATACAGATAGAGGGTATTACATTCTTTTCCCCAATAAAAAATTTGTCCTCGAATTTTTTGAAAATCATACTTTTATTCCAAGAATAATTGAGGATACTTAGTCTGCATACTAAGCTCGCTTTCACAAGTGCACTCTTCCATCAACTGGTTCCTCCAAAGAACCTTCACCATCTCTATGTCTTTATTTCGGAGTCTTTTAACCATTCTGTCAACAATGGCTATAAATACATCTTCATAGGTCAAATTTGAGTTAAGGTCTAATGGATGCACCTGAAATATGTGTGAAGGATCTGAAACGTACTTACAAAGCATAGATATATGAAACACAGGGTGAAACACTATTTAGCAAAAGAGCAAACCGATATGATACATCTCTAACTTTATCCAAAATCTCAAAAGGTCCAATGTATATGGGAGACAACTTGTCTTTCTTCTCAAATCTCATAACTCCCTTCAACAGCGATATCTTTAGGAAGACCTTATCAACAATGGCAAAGTGAAGATGATGTCATCTTAAGAAAGGCTTGCACATATGTTCAATGCCTCCAAGATGCTTGTCACAGAGGGACAACACTTTGTGCATTGAGTCCCCAAAGCATTGCGCTAATTCATCGGTGCACGATCTAGCATGATTTGTACTAATTGTCCATAGTATGATGCAATATTCAGATCCCTCTTGATATTGCCATCTATCACTTCAATACCATCCCTCGATATGAGATCAAATATATGAGGGACAATATCCCAACTACCACAACTAACTTATTTTGCATAATCTTATCTCCTTGAAACAAGAGATCTAATCTAGTAATCCTCATGAAAGGCAAGCTACTAACTCGGGTATTAAGCTACTGATAGTGTGCAAGTCTAGCTTGCCACATCTGAGAAGCTCAATTAATTCCTTAACATATTTACTCCTAACTATTTTGAGTCCACTTTTTCTCGCAAAGGGAGTAGTAAGGCCTCTAATAAGGAATAAAAGTGGGGTAAAAAGAAAAATAAATCATTAAACTTTAGTGTTTTTTTCATTTTGATCACTAAAGAAAATTTTCTTTCAGATTAATCACTAAAGTATCAAATTCTTTTCAATAGGAGGCCACTAGCCGGAATATATAACAAAAAATGACGTGGCAGATGCTAAAGTGTCTAACCTATATGGTAATATTGGCTAATATGTCGACCACATGGATTGCTTAGTCAACATCTTAAGATGATATGGCATGCCACATCATCTTTCAGTCTTAATTCTGGAAAGTAACATTTCGTTGAAAAGTATTTGATACTTTAGTAATTGATCTGAAAAGAGATTTTCTTTAGTGATCCAAATGAAAAATCATAAAAGTTTAGTGATTTATTTTGCTTTTTACCCATTTTATGAGCAAGTAAAATTAACCACTTAGTGATGGATCTCTCTCTCTCTTCCTTTTTATTTGGTTTTAAAGGATTAATAAATAAAAATTCAAAAAACTCCATAAAATCATGTAAAAGCAATTCATCCAAATAACAAAAAAGGAATACTCTACCAATTTTAAATGAAAGGAAAGGATATTTTACCCTCAAAAAGAGAGAGACAAAGGAAAGGAAAGGAAATGATATAGTTGACAAAACTAAATGATAGAGTAGTGAAGAGAAAGATATCCAAACAGTGTGTTAGGGGTATATTCGAGACATAATTTGAAAGAAGAAACATATTCAACTGAGGGAAAGTGGGAGGGAGAGGGGGAGAGAGAGAGAGAGGCCAAGATTGTTAATCAACATATTTAAGAAACCAAATGAAAAACAAAGAAAGGCAACCAAGAACCTGCCTTGTAACTTCTATAACCATAACTCACCTCACCTTTTTTCTTCTTCTTCTTCTTATTCTCTTTCCAATCAACCAAACTCTTAGCCTCCTATAATGCTCTAATCTTTCCTTTCAAGAAAATCCAAACAAGAATTAGTCCTTCACAATGCATTCATCTTTATTCTCAATACCCATCAATAATATTTCTTTCAAGAACACAAAATTCTTGAATTCTTTAAAGTAATTTTTGATTTAGAGATGGAGGAGATGGCAGGCGCTGAATCTGGGTCATCTATTAATAACTTTGTTTCTTCTTTATCTAGGTCATCTATTTACACAAATTATCCTCTCATTGTTGCTCTCATTTCCTTTGTTATTGCCCAATCCACCAAGTTCTTCACTTCCTAGTAATAATTGCACTTTCAACAAATTTGGGATTTTTTTTCCCAATTTTTTTAGTTTTATGAAATTTTTTATATTTGGGATATAGGTTTCATGTTTATTTGACATGTTTTCTATCAAATCACTTTCTCTCTCCATACGTGTCAAACATGCATGGAGAGAGTTTGTGATTCTGTAGTCATAGCTCCCACAATACAGAAAGTGGACTAGGCTTATGTGGCACACTTACTCATCAACACCAGTGACGTGGCATCTACATGGAATTTACGTGTCATTCGAGTAGGCCTTAGATGCTGACATGGCATGCCATGTTAGATTTCAAGCGAAGGATTCTAATGAGTCACCTACAAATGAAACAAAAATGAAAGATTAATGATTGATCTAAAACGAAATTTTTTGTTAGTGATCAAAATGAAAAAATCACTAAAGTTTAGTAATTTATTATGCCTTTTAACCTCAACCAAATCAAGCTTGAGATAAAAACTATTGCTAAACATCTTAATTTTTGCAACCTCACAGCCATGTTTATCAAAGATAATGCGTAAATCTTCTTTAAAAGACACTTCATACCCATTCCTAAGCATTTGAGGAATACTCAGGAGGTTTTGATATATCTCAGGAATGTAAAGGACATTTTACTAGTGTTCACAGCAATTGTGCCTCTACCTATAGCTTGAACAAGCTTACCATCACCCAACTTGGCTCTTGACTAGTCAGACTTGTCTATGAAAATTGAATAATGACAAATGCTTTAACAAGTGGCTGGTGAACCCACTGTCAATGAGCAAAGTAGTCATTTCTGAAGAAGAAAACTCTTGATAGGCTATAAATAGACACTCACCTTCTTCATTTCTTTCCTCTATAGCATTTGCTTGTTGTTGAGGTTGTTGAGCTTGGTTCCTTTATCTCCTTTTAGATTTGTAAAATTTCATAGAGTGGCCTTCCTTTTTATAGTAGCTGCAATAAAAAGGAGGCTTCTTCCAAGAATTATTCTTAGCATGATTATCCTTTTTATGTAAGAATAAGGAGGAAATTTTCCTCTTTGAGTTAAAGAATTTGAGGTTTTTGCTGGCTTTCCTTTAACGTCTTTGTTAGACCTTCCTTGGGCTTGCCTTTAGACTTATTGCCACCTTGTTTTGCCTGAAATTCCCCTTCAATTACTTCATCATATTTAATGGAGACTATGTTTTCTTGAACCTGAAGTTTATTTATAAGCTTTGCAATTATGAGCCTTTGCATGTCACAAGTTTCTTTAATTGTAGAGATTTTAGCCTCAAACTTTGGAGGGATTGAGACTATGATTTTGTCAACAACTTTCTTGTCTTCAAACACCTCACCAAGTAACCTTATATGATTTACAACATCCATCAACCTTCTAGAATAATCTTTGATCAGTTCAAACTCCCTCTTCAAGGTGAGTAACCTAACAATCTTGACTCTTTCATTGCCTTCAAACTCCTCCTTTAGCTTATCCCATACTTCTTTTGGATCCATAACCTTGGTGAAAATGTGATATGCTAAACATGTATACAGACAAGTAATAACCTTGTCTTTCTTGAGCCTTTCTTCTTCATGTGCTTTGATTTGTTGCAAGGTAGGATTTGCTCTCAATGGTGGTGGATCAGCATCAGTTTCCACTACTTCCTATAGGCCTTGAGCTTTTAGATAAAACCTCATTTTGACAGCCTAAATGCGATATAAATCACCATTAAAGGATGATATTATAAGTAAGGCATTGCTTAAAGATGCTATTTTTATACTGTCAAATAATCAAACTCTTAACTCAAGGGTATTTAACTCCAGATCCTCTAAAATATGCCTCATAGCCGTAGGAAATTAATGTTATGATATCATTGTTAAATTTAATAAAAAAATGAGGGTTTTTTTAAAGAAGAATTAATAATTCATTAATGAAAAACTCTTACATATATAGCTCTTAGGAGCTTAATTTTACTCCAACAAGACATTTGACACATGGATGCCTTTAGCATTACAAAATAAATAAAAAAATAGAGCAAGACTTAAAAAGTAGCTTTGTTAACTTAAACGAGTAATTAACATGCAGCTAAAACAACAAAATAGATATATCCAAAAATAATCTTGCTTGAGCGTCATAGTTGCAACTGTAAACTTTGGATTTTTAGTTCAAGCAAACCTCATAGTCTCAACAATTGCTCACATTTAACATTACAGTGATTCATTACATAGTAGTCAAGAAGATAAACAATCATTGTTAGCATCAAAGAGTTAAAAAGAAATTTCCCATCATGAAGTTCATTCATGCACCTAAGCAAATTGTAGGAAATCATATCATTAAATGAACCATCATTACAGTAAGATGCACCTCCAATATAATTTGCATTTTTCATGTCTACTAAGTGGAGAATCAAATTCAACACTGCCCAAAGCAAGATTATTGCTAGCAACATTCCTCTTAGATACTTAGTTGTCCTCTGACTGGCAATTTTTAGGCAACTTGGTTTCATCAACAAACAATTACAATTGTTTAGGAAGCATCCCATGCAAGGGTAGTTGAAATATTTAAGATAGATGACACACTCACAACTATCTACTGCTTAATCATAAGCCATTCATCATCAAAATCATGTTGGTTGGCAGTGGTGCCGAATTGATGTATTGCCTTTGACACATTAGCAGGATCTGGAAATTATAGATCTCAGTGCATTTCTTGTGGAAAAGGCGAAGCATCAACAGAAGGTTTGGGACAATAAACCAGCGAGTCCTCTGCATCCCTATCTTGAAGTGTATAAGATGTCTTAGTTGTCGTATGCAAACCCCTAGTTTGTGGATGACCAATCTTAACAATGTCAGCCATGGAAACATGTCCAGAAGGAACCCCTACCCCCCAACCCAAATAGCTTAAGATCCTCCGAATGTTTGTTCAAATGGAAAGACGATAGTACCAGTTCCAATAAATTGTGTTCCATTATCAGCATTGAAAAAATCACCAACATAGAATTTCCAAGATCAATCAAAATTATATAATGCGTTAAAACAAATAATAAGATTGAATAATTATGTGACCAATTACTTACGCAGATTGAACATTAACTAAACAAACAAAAACCAATAGAAAAGCGCATTCATCTTATATGTTAAAATTCTATCAAATTCTTTCAATAAGCCTTGCACAAGTAGCATAGCTCTCATTTGAGTATGCCAATAAGCAAGTAATGGGCAAATTATGCAAAGCATCATCAGATCAATAAAGGTGGCAGGACGCTCCTTCCATCAGCATGGCATAGCAAATGCAATTCTCAGGCCAAAGAACTTTGTGTTATGCCATAAAAAATAGAAATTTCTTACTTCTCATTATAGGTGGCAAATAGGCGGATTGGGTTGATCATTTTGGGTTTGGGTTAAATTCAGGTTTGAATAATTTTTGGTTCAGATCATTACCGGGCCCAGTCATCATTAGATTAGGTTATCAATCTAGGTCATCTTTGGGTCGAATAATCAACGGGTCAGGATAATTCATGGGTCAAGTCATCATTGAGTTTGGGTCACCATCATTTCGGGTTGTCAACAAGTCGGATTATCAAAAGGTTGGGTCATAATCATATCGGATTGTCAATGGGTTAGGTCGTCAACTACTCAGGTCACTATCAAATTTTGAGTCACCATCAGATCGGATCATCTTAATTATCAAGTTTATCAATTCAGATTTCGAGTGAATTTATTGCAGTAGACCACTAGACCATTTATCAATTATGATGAAATCTGAAATCTGGATTTTATATGTAATATTCAATTATCAATTATGAGAATAATTAGATCACCAATTCATTATCTATCGACCCATGCAAATATTGATTTCAATTTCTAATAGCCATATTTATCCAACAACTTTAAATAAGACTAATTGTTATATAGTTTGTATATTCATTGCTTAATCTACTTTCATGAAAAATCCAATTTAAGAATCAAACACATCATTAACTATTGAGTTTCAATTCATATTTCTATTTATAATTAAAAAAAAAATCATATTTCTTCCTATAATCAAAACTACATATTCTTTTAGTATTATTGATTTTTGGTTAAGTTATTAGGTTAACTCGTTTTCATTTCTCACCCTCAATTTCTACTTTCTATCATTCTACTTCCATCTCTTATTCTCCTTAGGTCACTATTTGGGTTGGGTTGCTTTTCGATCAGGCTGTGTTCGGGTTGGATCATTTTGGGTTGATCCAATATCGGGTTTGGGTCATTCTCTATTAGGTCATCACCAGATTTTCTATCACTCGGATGGATCAGTAAGCGGGTTCAACATCTCCTTAGGTTGGTTCATTTATGGGTTCAAATTTTATCATATCGGTTAATTTTCGTATATGGGTGTCACGACCCGCTCTCGCGAGTCGCGACGGTCCTAGAGCACGGGAGATGCCAATGGCGACCGACACTCGTAGAACCCAATATCAGTCCTATCAATACAATATACATGTATACAATCTCTATTCATTCATTATCAATCACAACCTGTCATACATTCTCAATCAACTGTATTAACAATACCCACAGGATCATAACAATTATGGCATATATTTTCCATAGTATCATCATTTGGATACATATTCATTTCCTAGCTAACCCGTACATACCCAAGGAGTAGCTAGATTATGAACACCAAAATACAATTGTTATACAAAATAAGTATCTGGAATGTACATCAGATATTTGTTGCAAAATCCTCAGAGAAACGGAAGTCTGGATTCTGCAACTCTAATCCTCTCCTGAAAGGGGTAAACAATGAGCAGTGAGTATAGATGATATTCAGTGAATTCACATGCATCGCAATAAACAGTTTGGGTCATGTCAGTAAGGATATCAATCGAATAAAATCAAGAACTGAATAACATCAAGTTCATAAGTATCATAAAAAAGGTACAACAATATCATATAATATGATTTCATATGTGTGAAATGACAGATAGTGGGATGGATTGTAGGAAAAGAAATCATACAGTCTCCAGTCAAATACGTTGGACCATGTAGGTCCTAATCATCCATATCAGGGAACAATATAAACATAAGGCAGATCAGACCTT